>SEYY01021796.1:2500-60000 GCA_009176605.1 Armadillidium nasatum
ATAATAATAATAATAATAATAATAATAATAATAATAAAAAAAAAAAAAAAAAAATCATTCAAATTTTCTCTAAGTATTGACAATCAACTAGTTTCTATTTTGTTTGAAATACAACACTCACTTGCAGTAAGCTTGAGCTTGTCCAGCTCGATAATATGTAAAATTTGAAAATAAGAAGCACCAATTGTGGTGCAATAAATGACAAAATAAACTGAGTCAATCTCAATATTAAAGTTGAAATGAAATCAACTGCTTTAGAAAATTAGTCATTTGTAGTAATAAAGACCATAAAACTATTGGTTGATACTACTACTAAAAGTAATAAATTAAAAGTACATTACACTAATAATAATTATTATCATTATTATTACTATTTCATAACATACCTGAAATATATCTTGTATAAAACTACTATTACACCTTAAATGGTTCGCTAAAGTTTCAGCAGCAACAATCTCATCTGGTCTACCATACGAATTCTGAGAAAGATTTTAGAGATAATATAAAGACTTAATTATTAAAAATATTAACCGCAAGTATATTTATAATACAAAGATTTTAACATACCTTAACTTTTTTATACTTTTTTTTAGAGGCTGTGTTTAGGTCTTCATGAACTTTATCAAGAACAAACATTAAAAATTCAGCTGCATCATGTTGATTTGATCCTCGATAACAAGGTTCATATTTTTCAACAATATTTTTTAAATTTAAAGATGTATCGGGAACATAACGAAGCACCCACAAAGATTTTAAAAGTACCGCTAGGTGTTCTGTAATTTCGCCACGAGTCCCATATTTTTTAGAGTTAATTCTATTACACCTTGCTAGGTCATTTTTATAATGGTCTAAAACAAAATACTCTGCAAGAATATCTGTATGACTTAGGCACTGAATCACTGCATTCATGAAGCAAGTATTTCCATGGTTTCGAATTCCCATTAGGCCAGGGACATTTTTTTTATCAAAACTAACATAATCAACTTTTGAAGAGAGTAAATCTGTTCCAGTAACAGTCTGACTTCTTTCCAATTTGCTGCGCAGGCCATAACCAGAATTTATTTCATTTCCATGAACTTTGCTAGCAACCTTGTTTACAAAAGAACTCATTCTATTCAAGTAATGTTTTTTTGGCTTAAACTGTTCATTATTTAATATTTCTTCACATTTCTTAGACTCGGATGATTCAAGAGTTTTTCCTTCTTGGTTATGAAATGAACCTTCTGATTTTTCTGGTGTATGACTGATATCTGAACCAGAGCTGACATGTTCTTCTTTGCCTTTACTGTAAGACTTTTTACTAAGTCGAAATGATGCAAAAAAACTTTTCTTTCGTTTCTCTCCATGTTGATTCATGGTAGATGGTCTATAAAACCTAAAATGGAAGAGATTTCTTTCACTATTTTTAAACAACTACACCATATTAGGTTTGGAACATTATATATATATATATATATATATATATATATATATATATATATATATATATATATATATATATATATATATATATATATATATATATATATATATATATATATATATATATATATATATATATATATATATATATATATATATATATATATATATATATATACTAACTTACCTGTCAAGTGTATGAGCTTTTGGTGTCAGAACATCAGCAGTACATGAAATTTCTTCAATTCCATTATGTTGACTTGACCCACACTTCACAAAATCTTGATTCAAACCCATTTCATCTGAATTCTCATTTACAACTGAATGCACCGTTAACTCTGATGTTGATACTGAACGGACTACAGACATTTCATTAGCTACCCTTTAATTTTCATAAAAATTGCAATATCATACTGAAAGTTTCTTATGACAAAAACTTTCCATGACTAAAATCTGTAAAATTAAAAAATTTTGATTTAAGAATAGTAGAAGTAAAGACATTAATTATATTAATTAGTGATGCATCAGAGCCCCAGTTATGGCTCTGACTGGAGTTTTATGTAGCCGTAATTCCTTTTAAATAAAATTAACTTTTATTACCTTGCAGGAAATGCTCAATAAATTTATATTCTTTGGGACTAGAACAATGGCAAGAAAGTAAAATTACCCTTTTATAAATTTTAACAATTAGACTAAATGAATTAGAAAATAAGATGAAGCCTTTTAAAATTTTAAAATTAAAATGGTGGTGGATATGAAAAACTATTCACCATATCGATATATACTTAACAACTAAAATATTTTGATAATACATATAACATATATATATTATATATATATATATATATATATATATATATATATAATATATATATATATATATATATATATATATATATATATATATATATATATATATATATATATATATATATATATATATGGACTGAGCGGGGTCCTGTTCCCGGCTAAAATATGGAAAACTGGGGTTTGCCTGCTGGGGTTAAAATGGCAAATTTATTACTTATTAATGGTGGATTAAATCAAACAAATATAAAAAAATTAAAAAAAATTTCTTTTTTGTTTTTCAAAATTTTCTTTTTCTATTTCTTTTGACTGCTCTTTTTCTGCTAGTGAATGTTCATCTTTGTGTTTTGATTTTAGATGCCCCCATAAAGATTTGATTGAAAAATTTTTTTACTTGGGACACCGGAATCCTCTTCTAATTTCCTGGCTGCAGATGTTATATTTAGGTATTTCGAGCCTATCCTGAAACATTGTAAAGTACTTCCATACTGCTAAAGCTGATCTTTTAGCCATAGTAAATGAAAGTATAAAAAAAAAATAATTTGAAATAATGTAGCTAAATGATACAAATTTGATACTCAACAATAAATAACAATGATATGTATAAATACAGGTTATATTGATAATTTTATATATATCTTACATTTTTTCAAACTTTAAAAAAACTTAGGGTATTACCTAAGTTAACCTGTTGAATCACTATTGTGAATCAGAAAAAAATTAAAAAAAATTTAATTTTTTTTGTTTTTTTTAAATTTTTATTATAACAAAATCTGTAATTTTCTGAAAATTTTCGGAGAAAATGCAAATAATCATTAATTTAAGTGAATGCTGGCTATTCTACTTCTTCCTTATAATTAAATAAACCTCAATTAAATTAAAATCTAATTTTCTTAACCTTAAATTTCAGTGCTTTTGATCTCTAAAATTTTAGGCAACCCTGGCCAGAACCCCAGCCCCTGTTGTTCCCATATATATATATATATATATATATATATATATATATATATATATATATATATATATATATATATATATATATATATATATATATATATATATATATATATATATATATATATATCAGGTTTTAACCTCCCCTAAGGAGGCATGGAGAAATTTGCTTTGGAAGTATTGATATTTATATAACTAATTTCTGAAAAATATATATATATATATATATATATATATATATATATATATATATATATATATATATATATATATATATATATATATATATATATATATATATATATATATATTATTTTATGTCAGTATTTTTCCTGCAACAGATATTTTATATCTGCCAGACATACAATATTTTCAATTCCAAAAAGTTTCTATTTTAGTGCCATAGTTTCCTTTACCTCTTTGGCTTTCCACTATTCAATTAGTCATCATCAAAAGTGTTTTGATGTGTATGTACTTATTTTGTGCTTTATTTTCGAGTTTTTTTTCAATGATCTTTTTCGCACAGTTTCATTATGTCAAAGAAAAAGTATAGTGATAATTACATTAAATGTGGATTTTTCATAATTGATAAAAAATTAATTCACTTGCCACAATGTGTTGTGTGTCATTCTGTTCTTAGTAATGATGCCATAAGGCCTGTTCATTTACAGAGGTATGGACATGTTCATCTTTGTGTTTTGATATTAGATGCCCTATAAAGATTTGATTGAAATTTTTTTACTTTGGGCACCCAAAGGTTCTCTTCTAATTTCCTGGCTGCAGATGTTACATTTAGGTATTTCGAGCCTATCCTGAAACATTGAAAAGTACTTCCATACTGCTGAAGCTGATCTTTTAGCCATAATGACTAAAAGTATAAACAAAATAATAATTGTGAAATAATGTAGCTAAATGATACAAATTTGATGAACAGCAAGAAAATAGCAATGATATGTATAAATACAGGTTATATTGATAATTTTATATATATCTTACATTTTTTCAAACTTTAAAAAAACTTAGGGTATTACCTAAGTTAACCTGTTGAATCACTATTGTGAATCAGAAAAAAAAAAAAAAAAAATTTTTTTTTTTTTTTTTTGAATTAAAATTTATCTATTTCTTCTTATACTAAAATTTCATTACTTTTGACCTCTTTACAAATTTTTGGCAACCCAATCCAGAGTCCTGGCCCTAGCAAAATTCTAGCAATGGTCAGTTCCTATACAGAGGCATTTGACAACAAATCATGCAGGGCTGAAAGACCAGCCACAGGACTTTTTTGTTGCAAAATGTACTATATTAAAATGCATGAGACTTTATTCTACAGGTGCTTTTTATGAAGAAACTGCAAAAGTTTTGGAAGCTTCATACAAACAGGCCCTCCTCATAGTGAAAGAAAAGAAAGCACACACAATCAGTGAAACACTTGTCAAACCGTTCATGCTGACTGCTGCTACAATTGTGCTCAGTGATGAGTGCCAATAAAAGTTGTCAAAAATTTCCATTTATGATAATACAGTAGAGCATCGACTTGGATATCTTGCCAACACCAAAGTCACAGGTTATCAGTAAAGTAAAAGCTTTGCCATTATTTTCTCTTCAATGTGATGAAACAATTGATTTGTCTCAGTACTGTCAGTTAATAGTTTATTGTCGTTTTATTGATAGGCGAGAGCTTAAAAGAAGAGATGCTGTTTTCAAAAGCTTTAAAAACAACATCAAAAGTCTGTGAAAAAATGGGTGTTATTAGTGAATTTTTAGGAAAAAAATGAACTTTCATGGGGAAAAAGTTGTTGGGATCTGCACTGATGGTGCACCAGTAATGCTTGGTTCTCATTCACGATTTCTAAAGTTGGCAAAAGAAAAAAATTCAGCAATAATTATAATAGGAACCCACTGCATTATCCACAGACAGGCTTTGGAATCTAAAACTTTACCAGTTGATCTTAACAAATCTCTGAAACTGGCAATAGCAGCTGTAAATTTTGTAAAGTCTAGCACCTTGAATACCAGAGTTTTTTCAAGTTTCTGTGTAGATCTTGGGGTCGAACATAACACTACTTTTTCACACTGAAGTGCGCTGGATGTAAAAAGGCAATATGTTAGGTCGGTTGTTTGAAGTACAAATGTTTCTTTTGAATCAGAAAAAATGAGAACTCTAAGGCGCTTTCACTAAAGAAAACTATTTTGTCATTAGCCTACCTTTCAGATTTTTTTTTTTTTCTTTTTTTGAAGCTTTGAATAACCTCAATATGAAGCTACAAGGACAAAGCTTCCAACATTGTCATTATATATATATATATATATATATATATATATATATATATATATATATATATATATATATATATATATATATATATATATATATATATATATATATATATAATATATATATAACTTTTATGACGAGACGTTAAGCTAACTGGCCTATTATTTCTCAAATCTTCCTTACTACCTTTCTTATAAATAAGCACAATATGCAGTTTTTCAATCCTCTGACACCTCACCAAATGTAATAAATTACTTAAATATCAAATACAGTGCCTTTGCAATACTACCACTACCCTCCTTTAGAATTCAACCATATATATATATATATACACAATCAGGAGCTGCCACTTTGCTTGGGTCATTAGAAAATTAAAAATATAGAGAGTTAGATGCCACATGGGCCTATCAAGACTGTCCCAGTCCAATAGAGATTTAATTTCTTTTACCTCAAATTCAAATGATGTAAGCATACTTGTTACATGCATATCAGAACTATTAATTTCTAAACTCTTATCTAATCTTTCCTCAATAAACACATGTAAAATAGGCACAGTAAATATCAACTAATTTCTAAAGTCAAAACTTTTGGGTCCTAACTATTCTTTGTAAAGTTTGCCTTTCTTAGACAGGTTAAGTTCATTTCTAATTTTCTTATATTTCTCTATATCTTCATCTCTATTACTACACTTGAAAATTTTAAAACATCTACAAATTTCACTGATTTTCTTACTTCTCTCTATTCCACTAACTGCTATATATACAAGTATACCTCGCTTAGTCCGGCTTCAATTAGTCAGGTTTCACTATAGTCTGGCCCATAATTAATATAAAATTTAAAATTAGCAATCTTTTTTTTATAAGTATAAAATAAACATACCTCACACTCTGAGCCTGTATTTTATGATAACTGCATTACTCACACATTGTTTACTATTCAGAATTCAACTAGCCATGCTACATTTAAGTTGTGTTACGTATCACTTTCAATTTTTAAAAATTATCACCCTTTTTTATATGAAGGCCGAACAAGAAACCAGTCCAAATATCAATATTGCAATTTTTTAGTAATAAAAAAGGAAATCTTTAAATATTTTTATTCAATTATACGTTTTTAAAAACTTTTAAATTTATTTGTCATTTTAATTATTCATTTCAAGCATGGAAATAATCATTAATCCAGTACATCGATAATTGAAAAAAATACAGACAAAAAAATATTAGAATCCATTTTTACCTTTACTATAGCTTACTTTCCTTGAATAGTCCAGTTTCAAACAGTCCAGGATATTGCCAGAAACAATTCGCTGGACTATGCAAAGTATATATAATATATATATATATATATATATATATATATATATATATATATATATATATATATATATATATATATATATATATATATATATATATATATATATATGAACCGACCGGGGCCCCGGCCCCGGCTAAAAATCAGGGAAAACCGGGGTTGCCGGCCGGGGTTAAAATGGCAAATTATAAAAAAAAAAAAAAAAAAAAAATTTTTTTTTTTTTTAAATTTTCAGCTGATTCTGCTGAAACTTTCAGTGTATATAGATTTTTTACCGGTAAGAAAAGTCCATTTCTAGCGTTTTTCCGAGTCTATTACGGTTAAAAAAAAAATTATTTTATTTTTTTGTTTAAATTTTACCCTTTTTCAATAGAATGGCGGTGCCAAACCACTTTTTAGAATGAGCTGAAAGTTGGACTATTTATTCAAAATTATATGGGCTACAAAAGCCTCTAATAGACTTTTGTTCCCAGAGTTATAGAAAAAATGTTATAAGCCAAAAACTGACCAACTATAGGAAAAAAAAATTTTTTGAACTAAAAAAATCCACCTTTTCAGACAAAATCTTTTTTAAAAAAATACAACTATAACATTTCCTATTTTTGGTGTGTATAGAGGAGGGGTGGGGCTACAAATTCCTCTATGTACTTTATTCGATGAGATTCGTTGGTTTTGAGATATAGCCTTCAAAAAGGTCCATTTTTAGTCAAATTTCAAAAATTCCCAAAGTTTGAGAGGCTATATATCTCGCTTCAAACAAAGGGCATTTAAAAATGCACTAAATAAAAATTGTTGCCCTGTTCCTCTTCTAAACAATATTCACAAATAAAAAAAATAGTAGGTTTTTTTTTTTTTTTTTTTTAAATAATTTTTTTCCTCCAGTTTTTTTTTTTTTTTTTTTTTTTTTTTTTTTTCAAGTGCTTATAACTTTTTTCTAGACGTGATATCAAAAAATCTATTCCCACCAATGCAAGAAATTGGGGCAAAGGTATTCAGCTAAATTTTCAGCTCATGTGGACCAGTGGTTTGACCCAGTTATTCATTTTTTTTAACTTTGGGTCCAAATAAGCTTTCAAACCGTTATAGACTCAAAAAAATGCTCGAAATCAACTCAGAACTTCGTGAAAAAATTCACATACTTTGAAAATTTCAGCTCAATCAGTAAAATAAAAAAAAAATTTCAAACAAAATATTAGAAAATTAAGATTTTTTTCTTTTCTGTTTCTTTTGACCACTCCTTTTCTGCTAGTGAATGTTCATCTTTGTGTTTTGATTTTAGATACTCCAAAAAGATTTGGTTGAATTTTTTTTTTTACTTGTAGCACCTAGAGGTTCTCTTCTAATTTTCTGATTGCAGATGTTACATTTAGCTATTTCGAGCCTATCCTGAAACATTGTAAAGTATTCAAATACTGCAGAAGCTGATCTTTTAGCCATATTGACTGAAAGTATAAACAAAATAATAATTTTTAAATAATGCAGCTAAATGATACAAGTTTGATAGCAAAAAAAAAAAATAATGATATGTATAAATACAGGTTAAATTGATAATTTTATATCTTACATTTTTTCAAACTTTACCTTTGGGTCTTACCTAGGTAAACGTGTTAAATTACTATTATGAATTAGAAGAATTTTTTTTTTTTTAATTTTTGTACTTTTTTTTTAAACTTTAAATATACAAAACTGTAATTTTCAGATTTTTTTAGAGAAAATGCATATAATCATTAATTTAAGTGAATGTTGGCTATTCTACTCCTTCCTTACAATTAAATAAACCTTATATCTAATTTTCTTAACCTAAAATTTCAGTGCTTTTGACCTCTTTACAAATTTTAGGAAACCCCGGCCATAACCCTGGCCCCGGCCCTGGCCAAATTTCAGCCCCGGTCGGTCCCTATATATATATATATATATATATATATATATATATATATATATATATATATATATATATATATATATATATATATATATATATATATATATATATATATATATATATATATATATATATATATATATATATATATATATATATATATATATATATATATATATATATATATATATATATATATATATATATATATATATACAAAAAATGTTGGTCAGATTATATATACTTACCCATCATGTATAGGTTAAGTCAAATTAGTTTGTTGGATCTAATAAACTAGTTTGATTTAACCTAACCTAGACTTGAAGTTTAGTCTACAGTTTAGACATTAGCGCATATATATATATATATATATATATATATATATATATATATATATATATATATATATATATATATATATATATATATATATATATATATATATATATATATATATTAGTTTTGTATGAGAATAAAGATATTCAATTTTTTTATATTACAAATTTGGTAAATATTAAGAAGTTATCTGAACATTCAATATATGGAAATATTAATACATGGAAACATTGATATATCAATACAAATTTTTTTACATTTGTATTATTACTATTTAGCATTTATTTCATTTATGCCTATTAATATTATTATTGATTTCTTGCATATTTAGTTTGACTTATCATAACCTGAAAGATTTGACATTGCCATGTGATACAGGCCTAACCAATAGATGGATTGATATTGCCAATATATCAATATATTGGATGGTCAGACAACTTCTGAACATAAGCCTACAAATTTATTTTTACATAAATATTAATGATATATAGTAAAATATGTGGTAAAATTGTTTGACAATGTTGATTTTGTATAGATAAATAAATTAGACAATGTTGCATTCAATTTATTGAAACATTCCTAATCTTATTTTTTTTTATTTTTATGAAAAAATAAAAAATAAAAATAATAAAAAAAATGTGTACCATACTTAAAATTACACAATTTACTTTATTTTGTAAGATTTCATTTATGTTGTATCAATATTTAACTCCCCTCCCCAAATTTTATTTATTGTTTTTTTAAGCTCCAGAATAGATATAAAATGTCTTAAAATTTACTCCTAAACTGACATCATAACCTGGTAAAATGAGAGTCAAAAGACTATCTTTGAATGCAGATATGTGAAATTATTGTAGTTGTAAGTTTTTTATTTAAATTTTATGGGCTTTAGGTACTTTTAATATAAAAAATTATTTTCCACTCTTCAATTTACCCAATTTATTCAATTTCTTATTTATGGTTCTTCTTTCTTAAATAAAATGCTCTGTGGGACTAAACACTTACCACCTATTACTATACAGAGAGGTTACCATTTTTGAAAATCTTTATATATATCTGAATCTCAATAGACCAATATATTAATATTAGATAAACAATATATTTGAATGCATGGCACATGATCACTTATCTATTGAGGGCTTTATTCTAATTATTAGTAGTGGCAGTTCACATATAGGTACTGCAGAACTGTTATATTAATAACATTGAATATAATATCTTTTTTTTCATTTACATATTTCTAATATATTAATTCTTTCTTTATACTTATACATTATATAATCCTTAAGCTTGATGTCAGTAGCCATCACATAGTTCATGAAAAAAATTATAAAAATCCTTGTATAGAACTGTGTGCTTCACAGTTCCTGTAATGCGGTTTTTAGCTATTTTGTGCATAATTTTTTTTATATGTTTGTGTCATTTTACACTACTGGTATATATATATATATATATATATATATATATATATATATATATATATATATATATATATATATATATATATATATATATATATGGTAAAGGTGTAGATTGTTTCTGACTTTCGATTGTTAAAAATATAAAAAATCGAAAATATCGGAGAAGCCTATCGTAAACAAGAGAGTTGTCAGAGGTACGAGGTACTATTACTAGACATAGACACAATTATTATTACTTACTTTTCTAGCAGAACCTAATTCGACTTATCATAACCTGAACTACCGAAATTGCCGTAAAAAGAGGCCTAACCTACACAAGAATTTGCCGTAAAAAGAGACCTAACGTAACAAGAACGTTTGCACGACATAGTAGCCTAGGGCTAATATAGGCAGGAAAATATCGTTCAAAATAAAATATCGACAAAAAAATATTGATATAAAAAATATCGAAAGTCAGAAACAATCTACACCTAAGCCTATATAATATATATATATATATATATATATATATATATATATATATTATATATATATATATATATATATATATATTATATTTTATATTTTTTTAAAAAAAATAAAAAATTTCAATCAAATGATTTAATAACCTAATAGGGATTTATAAAAAATAAAAAAAAAAAAAAAAAATATTAGGGTTTTTTTTTTTTTTTTTTTGGTTTACTGGGTTTCATTAGGACCTTAATTGATTTGTATTTAAATTTTGTTTATAGATATTATAGTTCAAAAGATATTCCTTTCCTACCATGAACTAAACAATTACCAAATAAAACCGGTCTCACTTTAGTAACAAAATTACATCATTTTGACTCAATCCTTGTGTAGTTTCCCATTTTACACAGTTCCAATATTCCTCAACTAGATGAACCCTATCTTTTGCAAATAAATTTCACTTTCCATAAAACTCAATCCACAAATTCTAAAAACATGAAACCTTTAACACTGCAAAGATTTTTAAAATGTGTTAAATGAACAACACACTGCAATTAAGACTAAAAATTTTATTGTAAACTTACATGTTTAAGACCATATGTGAATATAAAATGAAAGATTATCTGTCATCACTAAATAATAAACAAATATGAATTGATAGAAATGTATTTTGGAATAGTGGTTTATCCTGATTGATCTTCGGCCACTCGTATTCTTGTTAAATTTTTTTTTTTTTTTTTTTAAAACTTTAGCCTCGCTTGTATATTTATCAGAAAAAAATAAAAGTAAATAAATAAAAAGAATAAAACAAATGATCTGCAAGTTTTTCTGACTTAATTATAATATAATTAAGTTTGTATATGAACTTTTTTAAGGAACATTTGAATAAGCCGATAGTAAAGCTAGAAGGCTTAATCTTCCCTAAATATAGCAAAAGCAAATTTACATATTTTCAATTTTGATATCTTACAACATAAAATAAAGTAAAGAGTGTTATATTTTAATATTATATTGTATTTACAAAAGTGAAAAATTATTTTCCCCAATACGTCTGACCTAAGGACGAACCTGTCCCGTAAACTTAGGCACTGTTTTGGTTGGTTGTTTAATTTATAATTATGCTAGAGTCTAAACCTCAGAATGAGCTTTCTCCCGTGAAGGCCATGTGGTAAAATAAATATACCCTGTCCTGATTTTTCTCTATTTCTGCTTTAGTAAAATTTAACAGAAAATTCTCATTATTAAGTTCTTTTTTATTTGCTTTCTTTTAGGTAACATACAGAAAATACCACATATCATTTTTTACTATCTTTAATTTCCTTCTTATTTTAGATATAAATTTTAAAAAATTTGAAAAGCGTTTAATATTCTTGGTTCAAAATTATTTTGAAATTTATAATAAACGAGTAAAATTATTTTTGATATTTGAGAACGAATTTCTAACGTAAGAGCTATATACTACGCATCAACATAAATGGTAGAGTAGTAGCCAACTTTCTACTATCGTACTCACCTCCATCCACATCGTGTAGTGTATCACTAATAATTGATAACTATTCCATAATAGATAAACAATAGCACCCTATTCGGTAATCTAAAGTCGGATCATCGGTGCGATGTCCTAGCATACATTTATATACATACCTACTTTTGACTGTCTCTATTTTCTTATGTTCTAATTAAAGAAATAAATTTGTTTTTATTTCCTTCAAAATAAATAAATACGCTAAAAATAAATGTATTTTAAAATATTTATACAAATGATATAATAAGCAGAGGTGGAAAACCGCAATTTTTTTTTGTTAGTCCGAAATTCGCAATTTCGCAAACTTTGCTGGGCATTCCGCAACTTTTTGTGCGTCGCCAATCCGCTATCGCAAATTAGCAAATAATTTTATTTTTTTATTTGGTCCACTAATGAAGTCCGCAACAGTCCGCTAACCCTTTCTTGGTAAACATAATTTCCAATAAAATTATCTTACAATTTATATATTTTATTATTATTTTATATATAAGAAGTTTTAGTAATTATTGTATTATTATAATCATTGTGTTTATTAACATTTTATTAATAACTATAAATAAAAAAAGTTAAGAAGTTACGATAACAACGAAATAATGTAGCATGAATAGTGACTACACGTATATTCAAAAATTGATAGACTTTAGTTTTGTCGAAACTAATTTTTATTTTGTCTTGAAATTATAATAATAATAATAATAATAATTTTCGTGCATTTTTGTTTGTAACTTACCTAAGATATAACAGGAATTTTTACCAAATCGTCAAACAAGCAACTTCAAGCCATCAGTGCCAGTTTAAAACTTGCTTCAATGGCCTTGAAACTGAGTTCAATATATTTCTCTTAGTCTGCACTTTCCAACAGGGTTAATTGGTATAATAGAAATCAAATTAAATAAATCAGCTGAATTTTTTTACGTGATTTTTTCCAAAAATTTAATTATTTTTTTGATATTGACATTTGAAATTTTAAAAAAAAAATAACGTCGCTGTCTTCATATTTTTAAGTTCAGAATATCATAACAGAACTTAAAATAGAAAATGAATTAAAATTAATATAAATTTAAGCATCTTATCGAGCTGGGAGAAAAAAATTAATCAGCGTCCAACGATATTTTTTGCTAAATTATTGAAACGTGCACCACTGTTTTACTTTTGAAGCTGGCATTAGATATTTACCGTAAAAGGTGGGTGAGTTATATAAAATTTAGTAATTTTAAAATTTCCAAAGAAATATTTTTTAAAAATTATTATTATATATATATATATATATATATATATATATATATATATATATATATATATATATATATATATATATATATATATATATATATATATATATATATATATATATATATATATATATATATATATATATATATATATATATATATATATATATATATATATATATATACTTGAAGACATATAGTTATTATTAATGTTATAGAGGCTCAATTGATATATATATATATATATATATATATATATATATATATATATATATATATATATATATATATATATATATATATATATATATATATATATATATATATATATATATATATATATATATATATATATATATATATATATATATATATATATATATATATAGTATATATTATTAATGTTTGAATGTTTGCTGTCAGGTTTTCTCGCCCTTAAGGATCGAGGGTTCGCCCATCGTTCTTGCGTGTTTGCAAAGTATACAAAACGAGGTTGGAACCCCAGATTCGGTTACCTGAACTGACACAATAATTGTCGTTTGCAGATTTTCTGTAGTTAATAAATTAATTACAGTTTACGGCAAGGTGTTTTATTATGTTAATCTCGATACTCACGCACCCTTTATAAACAGCCAAAATATACAACAGTCCACGCTATTCCAACATTCGATCCAAGCGCAGAGAAGCAAGGACTGCCCATTAAAGATTCGAAACTACGCCCATTGGTTGGTCAAAATATAGATTTGACAGGGAGCAGGGTTCCCTATCCAAATAGTCAGCGCAACTTATCAACTTGATCAGGAATAACACAACTCAATTTCCCCTGGTTAAGAACCGCTCTCCTCGAATAGGGCTCTGTCCGTGATAACTTTGAAATAAAAAAGGTTCGGTTCGGTCCAGAGTCGAGATTCCAGCTTTTGGTTTTGATGGGAAAGACTTTGATCATATTAATTATCTACATCTGTTAAAATGAGCATTTTGCTATAAATGCATTCCTCTAGGTATTTAATTCTTGGAAACCCTCATATTAACATTAAAATTATTTGTAAGATTTTTTATAAAATTAACTTGTTGGGTTAATATTCCGTTTTCACTTCAATCGGCTAGATATTACCAACGTTCGCAACTCTGCTATTCTAGTTTAGAAGTACTATTTGTACAAAAAAAAATTTTTTACTATCAGATTTTAAAATATTTTATGCATTTTTTTTTAAAACTAAGGGAAGCTAAAGCAGCTTTAATCTTTTATCTTTGCATTTCTATTTCCTGATAAAGGAAGGATGAGGATTTAAAAAAAAATAAATAAATAAAAAAATCATTGTTCCTTATCAGTTCTCTAACAAACTACAAACAACCACTGTGTTTTCTTCTTTCATACACGCTCCTCCCATTTATCCACTTCCACAGACTTCAGCATTTTTCAAACACAATGTATTGGGAAGTGGCCTTTGTTATGGGGTCTAAAGTCGGTTTTCTAGACTAGTGGATCTTATGTAAGTTTCTGGTTTTTCCTACTAAATCAATGACAAAAATAGTTTAACACATACTCCGGGAAAGGGAACTTTAACATTAAGTATGTAAAAAGAATGATACTTTATTTTTTTTACAATATACTAATGAGTTGTGTATGGAAAGAACATGTATCCATGGTATGCGATTTTCGGAAACGTTACTACTACTTTAAATTACTTTTTAAACATGTCAGGATACAAATTATCTTTATTTTAAATTTGATGTTTACTCCAGTGGTCGCAAAACAATTTCTATTTCTTTGTAATCAATATCAAAAGAAAAAATTTTTTTATATATAAATGAAACCACTAAATTTGTTTAAAAAAACTACCAAATTGAAGTTTTCATAAAATTTATAGGAAAATGAAAATCATCAAAAAAACTTCTTTAAGCTCTTTAAATAAAACAAATTATTAAGGTTTTTAATATTATAAAAAATAAATTTATGTAATATAAATTATTTTAATATTATTACAATTTTACAAATAAAAACTTTGCGGCATCCCAGGTAAGCTTAAAATCTCTTTTAGCTCTAAGGGAAAATAAACAAAATGGTGTTGAAAGTAATATACTTAATTTAACTAACAATTTCCCCTTTGCTTTCAGTCACAGGCTTGTCGATGAGGGCGTATGAGTAATTCCTCCAAGAGAAGGAATGTGAGGCCGTTCTTCTAACTTATCATACTCTAGATGAAAATCTTTCGGTACTTTCCTCCACTTCTACAATTTAAAAAAATAAGAATAAGATAACTCCAGTTGTCAACATCTATTAATCACAAAAAGTACGAGTTCTTTTCTCTAGACTTGTGATTAAAAAATAAAAAGAGAGTATCACCCTATAAGATAATTTAAGTTCCTATTAGAAGAAATAATAAATTTTTGAAAGGACTAGAAATGACCTAAACATATATTTCATATCAACAAACAACAAAAATGCAATTTAAAAGTAATTTAATCTTATAAAAGGAGCAAACTCCAAAATACAATAGAGAAGCCTACAAACCAAAACTTACCTAAAGTTATGAAATTAAAACACTGTAAAATTTTCAAAATTTTTACCTTTGAGAAAGGATGAAAAATCAGCATTACCTGATATAACTGTAGTTAAAATTATTTTGAGAAGTATAGACCTAACAGAATGTTGACGTGTTTACTAAACGAGTCTAGAAATATGAACATTAATTTTTCCAATTTTTGAAAATTGCAGGTGTTGAAAAAATGCTATGTAGGAAAAGGAACTTCTGTATATTTTTAAAGCTTAGACTTTGCAGAAGGGTTCATTATTAAAAAAAAATGGTAATACTTGTATATCAAATAAAACAAATAAGAAAAAAAATGCATGACTGTCATTTTAAAAGTTTTTAGTATAACTGAACCACTGCGTATTAGGTTTTGGTTTTACGGTAATGCAACACTAGTATAACATAATATAAAACAAAATTGGGGAAAATTATATATATGACTGATATTTTATTGGTACGTTTGTGGGAGAAAAACAAATTCAAAATTTTTAAGTTCGAGAAAGGATAAAAAAATTTTTTAGCATCATCTGTGTATATACAATTGCATTTAACATTTATGAATGAATACAGACCTTCCTGAATGGTTTCATGTAAATAAATATACGGAAAAATATGCATGAAAATTTCTTAAAAACGTTTATAACATCTAAATTGTGTCAAATTATATATTTTTATATATAAAATACCAAATATAAAATGTATTTCACACATATATATATATTAAAGGTCTGTCTGTTTTTGTTGATCTCCCTCCAAAAATTTTTTTGGATATTGAATGAAAATGCAGGAATATTTAAAAACAATGTATGTAAAAAGTGGAAGCTGTTATTCTTAGGTTAAAAAAGTTTTTACATCATCAAATGGCTACTTCAATGAAAACTTATTTGAAGAAAAAATCATTGAATTAAAAATCTTAAGTTTTTATTTATTTATATGGTTTGTCTTTGTAAAATTGCTTTACAAAGATTAGGAAGAAACCATGAATTAATTAAAAAGGTTCGGCTCAATTTTGGATTTGCAAAACAAAAAAAAAAGAGAATTTATTAATTTTTGCTACTCTGAAATATAAATATTCAATCTATAATGAACAATAACAAAATCCTTAAAATAAACCAGTCAAGTATTATATGTAGATTAAAAAAGTCGCTGATTATATAAATAAATGTAACAGAAAATTAGTCACCATTTAAATACACTGGTACACAATTAGTTAAAACAGACTCCTAGTATTCATTACGAGATCTCTAATTTTTAAAAGTTTTAACTATAAATTGAATAATGTGTCACTAACCTGGGCATCAAAATAAAAATAAGTTCCTCTTTCGTAATTGGCTGCCTTTTCAACTGGAGCCATTCCAGGTGCTCTAGTAATCCAAACCTTTTCGTCTTTATGATACCTCCAATCTCTATTATACCTATAAAATATATACCGTAATACTTAACTGTAGGAATATATATATATATATATATATATATATATATATATATATATATATATATATATATATATATATATATATATATATATATATATATATATATATATATATATATATATATATATATATATATATATATATATATATATATATATATATATATATATATATATATATATATATATATATATATATATATATATATATATATATATATATATATATATATATATATATATATATATATATATATATATATATATATATATATATATATATATATATATATATATATATATATATATATATATATATATATATATATATATATATATATATATATATATATATATATATATATATATATATATATATATATATATATATATATATATATATATATATATATATATATGATGGGACGATTAATCGTAATCGTCAAAATCGGCATATTTTTCTCAATCGTCAACGTCGATTTTCTAAAGATTGTTTTGACGATTTACTCATATTTTCTTATACAATTCTCTCCTCCACCCTCTTTTATTGAGTGAAAGATTATTTATTAGTGCGGGCCAAATATATTCTCCAAGACGAAATCGAATAGCCCCAGAAATTTTAGAAAATATTGTTTTTGCATCACAATTTAAGAGCTCAATTATAAAGCACTAGAATTTTGCATGTCTGTCCATGTTCTTACATATTAAAATTTTTAAAATCAATGTTCTGAAAAAACTAGAGGGTGTCCAACTTACTTTCGACCCCGATAGGCGCATATACTGTAGATATTAAAGTGCTTGTTAGAATAAAATTTGCCACGAGAAAACCTTGGTGTTTGAGAATCGTACTGATATCACACCAAGTGTTAGAAGTGATTGTTATTAGCATCAAGGCATGCCTGAACAAGCTTTTTCATGTTACAAAAGGTTACCTACAAAGGTCATTGGAAATGACTCGATTTTCAAAGAAGGACAATTTCGAACATGCTGACATTGGACGTGTGGAAATGGCGAAACCTTATGATTCTGCTTCGCTTCTCACTCACCAGGGTTTGTCCGTAGCAAATTTTATTAACTTATGACAGGACTTTGATACTATAAGGGCATTTTAGGGGCCGAGGGCGAGTAGAACACTATAATAAAGTATAAATTAAAATTACATGTATTTACACATTCAAATAGAGAATAAAAAAAGGGAGATAATTTAATTCTTCCTTGTTATAAAATTGCTAAATTTACTAAAATAGCAAAAAATTTTAATATACTTTTTTCATTTCATCATCGTCAAAAAATTGTAAATCGTCCCATCACATATATATATTTTTATATATATATATATATATATATATATATATATATATATATATATATATATATATATATATATATATATATATATATATATATATATATATATATATATATATATATATATATATATATATATATCATTTTTAGAACATAATAAACAGTACAAGTATAAAAACCTTTAAGTATTGAAATAATAAACAATAAAAATACAAAAACTTTCAAGTATTAAAAAAGTCTAGTAAACTATGAAAGTAACTCTTGAACTCAATATTTTTAATGGTCTGGAAAAAAATATGGTAAAGATTTTGTACATAACCTTAATTGAAGTCTTCTGCCTTGGAGTGGGTGAAAAAGTTTAAATTATTATATAAATTATTACATTACAGAATATTGATAGCAAGTCATGGGAAAACCTGTATGCGAATCTTGCTTTTGAAGCTTACTTCAATACTTTCAAAAATGTAAGAAGTAAAGTCAATATGCAAAGGAAACAAAAAAACGTCTCATGTATGAAAATCAAGTGGTATTGAAGAAACAGAAGAAAACTTTATTTTCCAACCGTTCAATGAAGTTCTCAGTCTTCACTCCTACAATTATCTTTGATCACTGTGTGTGGACAATAACAAATTTATAAGAGAAATGAAAGAAGTATTGATAAATTCCGAGGATCTCTTAGCCTTAGAAAACAGAAATTTTCATCTCGTAAAAAATATTCGAATAATTTTACTAATACATCAGTTCAAACTCCTTTTTTCAATTCCTACCATATTCAACATATTCATTAACAAATTTAAACTAAATTAAAGCTACTCGCGCATCTTTGCAAAATTTTTAAATATTTAAAAGATAATGATACAGATAAATTTACAACTTTGAAAAGGTACACACATTTCTTTGCTGATTCCCATATATGTACAAAATCCTCTACATCTAATATTCAAATAGAAATTCCATCTTGTGAAACTAAAATAAGTAATGCCATCCACCACACACATGGAATTTCCCCTTCTGTTATTTGTAAAACCTTTCTTCTGGGCAGTGCTTTGTCCTCCCCAAAATAAACAAACAATTTCCCCCTCAAATTAAATATATGTACTTGCACAAAATTATTTTGGAAAACTACATTTCTGTGTTAAACACTCTCAATTTCTTAACAATAAACCATATCCTATACAATTAGATATTTAAGTTATTTTTTTTTTTTAAATTCTTGTTTTTGTTTAAAATACCATCTTACTACGATAGACACCTTCAACTATTTTCCTTTTGCCTTTCTAATGAAAACAGCAAATTCCAGAAATTTTACGTCTGTTGCTTCCATTTATAATAACTACTTCAGAATTGGTAACTTTACCAGTGATATTTTATCAGTCAATCTTTAAATGCTTGTTGTCACAACTAGCATATATTGAAGGTAATTAATTAAAACAAGTTATTCAAATTATATATATATATATATATATATATATATATATATATATATATATATATATATATATATATATATATATATATATATATATATATATATATATATATATATATATATATATATATATATATATATATATATATATCGGGGGTCGAAACATATAATTTGAATAACCCGTGACCTCCCCAGCCAATGAATACATCCCCCCCCCCTTTTCTTTGATTTATATTCTTCTTAATTTTGAACTAATTCAATAAAAATATATCTACCTTTGGCCAGTGTATTTTTTTAGGAAAGCTATTTTTTATCATCTATTTTGTCTTTCGGATGCACATGTGCGCTTCTGTGGTGCACAATGTATATAGAAATTTTTAGAACAATTTGCTCAGGCAAATATAAAATGCCCTTAGATTAACAAACAGTAATAAATTTACAAATAACCAAAGCCACATATTTTAATTATTTGCCGTATTTTGTATTTTTTCGATAAATTGTCATTATAATTATCCTTTAAAAATTACGAAATATTTATAATAGATAATAAAGATACATGATAAATTTGTCCATAAGTAGCAAAACACAATTTCTCATTTGGCCATCCTACACCCTTTCAAGCCTCGATGACCACTTCAAAGGCTGATGTCTTTCGTCACTACCTATTTGTAAAGAATAGAGAAGATATTGAATCAAAGGCTACAAACATAACAAAAGAATGCTATAGAACTGTAGTAAAATATACCGAATGCCTTTAGGATCAGTTTTCATTTCCTCATATAAAATTCAAGGCAACTGCTATGAAAGTTGAATGATTGATTGTGTTAGTTACAAAATTAAAAAAAAGGTTCCTATCACAGAAATAACATTTATATTAAATCACTTAAGACATTTGATGAGATGTTTGATATATGTACAATTACTTGCTATGATAAGAAAATCAGCAGAATGGATGGTAGATGTGCAATTAGAATTTCAGTGATTGAGAGGAAATCTTTTGTTGGACAAAAGGAAAAAATTAACCAGATTGATTCAATAGATATGGCCATTGCTTCAGCAAGAACAAGACAGATATGAAAGTCTTGAAAGTAAAGTAAAGTAAAGTAAAAAAAAATAAAAATTTGAATGAAATCTGGTAGTCTTGTTGAAAGCTTTTCTACATTTTAGTGAACCTGATTCTTCAGGCAACATGGACGAAAATATTGAAGCCAACTAAAAGTGATTCACCTTTTGTTTCAGATTACGAATTATGAGAAAGCACTCAAAACAAATTTTCATACAATAAATTGCCTGCTACAGCAGAAAGGTACTGAATAAATTGAAGAGCTACTACTGCAAATGTTAATGCTGCTTTGCAAGATATGGGGATCTTAAATGTATGCAATATGCTAGATAGAAAAAGTAGAAATAGAAAGAAAAAGTTGGATTAAAGAAGTAAACTCTAAACAAGTTTCAGAACCAGAGAATTGAATGCATCGGTTTTATTAGAAGAAAAGATTAAATCAAAACACTTGCAGGCATGGAATATGACGAACATTATGCTTTATTAAAAATCAGGTGATGTCTAAGTAACTTCCTACAACGGAAGCGCTTTGTGCATAGCATATGAATGTTATATTTCTAATTGAATCCGATATTTTAATTCATTTAAAGCAATGATCTGTGACGGTAGAGTTATAAACATTGGCTGTATAGTGTAATTAAATTAACTGAAATTCATATTGAGAGGTATCTTCAGTGGCTGATATGCCTTCTTTATGGTAATGAAATGCCATTTTGACATGTTTGAAATGAATGATGCTAAAACAATCGCCCAAAAAGCTCCAAAGGTGTGATTGAAATAAAATACAACAGGATTTAACACAATTAAAAATAGTTGAATTTCTGTTTTGCAATGTGAAATTGAAGTTCCTAAAGAAATAATTTGACATCTCGGTAATGACCCAATATACATTTTGAAAAAGTTTAGCAACATTTCAAAGCAGATGGACTTCAAATTATCCAGGAGCTTTGCATCATGCAGGATAGCTCACAAGAGCTAATAGAATCATACACTTATATGTTTCAACACCAAATCCAGGAACATATCCCAAAGATTTAGTTTATATCATATTAGAAGTACATGCCCCAGGTTGGTTTTGGATTAAAAAACATCCAAAAGCTACAGATGGTGCTGCGAATTTTTACTACTTAATTTCTCTTATCAGAAATCAGAGGGAGGAGCATCATACAATCATGCAAAATGTTCTAAGGAACAATGCATAATTTGCTCACTCAAGAGAACATTTTGTTTTTAATAACCCCAAGCTAAAACAGGTTAGGATGGAAGCTCTTCATCGCATAATAAATGAAAGAACAAGAGGAACATCGAGAAGCTTTGACTTCCCCATTAATATTAATTTTCAGGCTTATGCCTCCGCTGACACGATCCACTGGAACAAGGGAATCATAACCTTCCAACCCCTCTTATAAGATTTTTTAGTTCCTTGACACATTCAAGAGATCGAACGTTCAATTAATTTAAAAACTAGAGCCTCAGAAGATCTAATTGGCTATGGAAACATTCATAAATATATTACGAATGTCTTAAAATCAAGAAAATCTATGAAAACTTTTCAATGCAAAAACTAATGGAAATAATTTTAAAGTGTGTTTTCTAAGTAATAAGAGAAAATATTTGTATTAATATTATGGTTTATTATTATTACTATTAGTATCTTAATGTAAGCATTAATGTCTGTTCATATATGATATGACGATATAAAAAATGACTTCATTGCTCGCAGAGAAAACTTGAGATGATTCTTTAATTCTAAATAAAATGATACTAATGTGCAAACATACACACACACGCACACAAAAAATATCCTGGGAGAGTGAATTATTATTATAATAATAACAAATATAGCTTTTGAAAATATTCAATAGCAATACATTTAATATATATTATATATATATATATATATATATATATATATATATATATATATATATATATATATAATATATATATATATATATATATATATATATATATATATTATATATATAAATAAAGAAGAAATTAACTCCTATGTTTTATAAAAACAAAAACAAAATATCTGAAATAAAGATTTGTCTGTTCTGTAACTGAAAATAAAATACAAAAGTACATCCCTCTTAATTTAGTTCATTATTAAAAAGGTATAAATATTGACTTACAATTCTGAGGCTGCTAAAATTTGTAATCGGTCACCTGCATTTGAATAAAACATGTAAAATAGAAGATCTTCCCCATATCTTTCGAATTTAATTGGTGCCAATTTTCCTCTGCAAATATATAAATTAATAAATATTATATTACAAAATAGGTTACATAATTCTATATGGTAAGTTAAAATGGTATAAAAATGCTACTTGAGTGACATCTGGTCTAATTCTAACCGTAAAAATGGGCAGTGTTTCTTATTACCCTAGCGATTATAGACTCCTTTTCCGACAAACAAATTATTCTAAAGTTATTGAAACAATTGTATAATAACGATTAAGTGGAAAGAAGGGTACGGCTAAGGATTTCTTAAATTACCACAAAAGAAACAAATTTTTTCATTCAATATGACTTTAGTTTAAGTTAAGTTTATATTTTTGTTAAAACATGGCGTGATCAAAGAGAAAAATAAATAAGATAATGAGAAATTGTGAGATATTTTGATTATAAATTTTTATAATAAAAGATGGATTTGGTGAGGGTTTACATATTTTGAATTTATACTCTGCCAAAGATGCTATTCGTACTGTACTTTTCAGACATTATTAAACGAGAATTTTCAATGCCTTATTTTGAGTGAGCGAGTTTCTGTTACAATGCCGAAGATTAGTTAAAACTAACATTTTAAAAATATTTTGTAAATCTCTTCATAAATTAAGTTCAAATTTTTGTTCTTAATCTCCACCAATTTGTCATCAAAAATTTGTTGACATTCATTGAAATCTTATATATTATTTACATAAATCAAAGTGTTAACTTGGTCATGATCAGAAATTTATTCCCTTGTTTCTTTCTACACAAATTCTCTTGTAGACAGAGTGTCAATTCAAAAGAACTTAACAAAATGCACATTTACATATTTTATCTTTGAAGGGAAAATTTTATATCATAAATCCTAAATTTAGTTTTTTCCTCAACTACCCTTGACACAGATATCATTTCAATTAAGAAATAATATATTTGAAATCCACTATATATATATATATATATATATATATATATATATATATATATATATATATATATATATTATATATATATATATATATATTATAATATATATATATATATATATATATATATATAATATATTATATATTGGTGGAGAAAGGGGAAAGCTATTTATCCTGCTTCCATTGTTACTGTAAAGATACATAAATACCACTGATCATATATTATTACAGAATTAAATGATTAAACGTCTTTTACTAAAACCTGGCAAACATTATTACAAGAAGTAGAGAGTTGCTTAAAATTAAAAACTCTAATATATATAATATATATAATATATATATATATATATATATATATATATATATATATATATATATATATATATATATATATATATATATATATATATATATATATATATATCCTAACTAATGCGAATCTAACACGGATTAAAGCATTTTGTTTTATCCTGCCTTAAATGAAAATCCTGCTTAAAAGATAATTTAAAACTATAGAATAATGTAAATAATAAATAATAATAATTACCGTATTTGTTGGTTAGTTAAATATTCTTGTGGAACATGATAATCAATATCTTGAGGTCTACAAGGTGTTTCAGCCCATGGGCCTCCAAAATTAGGGTATAAATTTTCTGGAGAATTAAGATTTAAACCGAGAGTAGTAAGGTCAGACCCTTGAGCCAACGATAACAAATTGCTATCCGTTTCCGCCGCCCTAATGAACATGAGAAGACCAACCATTCCAAACTGATCGGTTACCATATTAGAAGGAATATTAGTAACTTTACCTGAAGAAATATAAAATAAATATAATTGTGCTTTTCTACATTCGAACATTGTTTAAAGAAAATTTCAGTATTCTTATAAAATAATTCATAAAATAAAATTTAGGCATAATATAGTATAATCATTAAATTTCCTAACAGTCTGTAAAGTGTAAACTGTTATGAATCTAATTCAACAAAAATGTAGTATATATTTAGGGATGGAGTTAAGTATCGGTATCGGTAAGTATCGGTAAACTTAAAAATCTTAGTATCGGTATCGGTAAAAATTTTGGTATATGAATGGATAAAGTATCGGTATCGGTAAAAATTTTGGTATCGGTATTTATCGCTCCATCCCTAATATATATATATATATATATATATATATATATATATATATATATATATATATATATATATATATATATATATATATATATATATATATATATATATATATATATATATATATATATATATATATATATATCATATCTGGGGTAGTTACACTCATACAGCTCTCCTTGAAAAGGTGGAGTCTAAGGCTCTACACACATTCTTTTGCTCTCACTAACTCGATCAAACTCTTTCTGCCCGTCGAAATGTTGCGTAACTCTCTCTCTCTCTCTACTATCGCTACTACAATAAACACAGTTCTTTATTGAGAAATGCTCGTAAGACACGCCTTCCTACATGGTCTCATCCTTTCTCTGTCCAACTCTCTGATGCCAGACTTAATCACTATCCTGTCTTCCACATATACTCAATCGGTAAAGTTTGGAACATACTCCCTTTATCTGTTTTCCCAACTTCCTTTGAGTTGCGTACTTTAACCGACCTTGATTCAATTACCCCCCAACTCTGGTGGAAATCGGTACATCTCCGGCGTTTTTACCCACCAAAGGATATATATATATATATATATATATATATATATATATATATATATATATATATATATATATATATATATATATATATATATATATATATATATATATATATATATATATATATATATATATATATATATATATATATATATATATATATAAGGTTGTCTCTAAGAGTAAATTCAATATCTAAAGAAAAGCAAAGATGTCATCAATATGAAACTGAAAGGACTCTAATAGAATATAAGCAAAAGACGATCATGGAGTGGTACATTATGCAAGGCAGAGGCAGAGGCACAAACGTGTCTCGTAACAAACAATGAGTCTAACAGAACGCGATGATGAATTAATAGAATGGCAGTAAAGACACACTGTGTAGTTGTACCACGTAATGAGGTAGCCAATTGTCAGAGTTATACGGACAATATGAAACCAAGTCAGGATCATTTCGAACGTGGCGCCCCCAATTACATAATCGAGTCTAACTCTTCGTAACAGTCTTTACACTTTGCAGCTTGGAGCCTCGAAAATTTCCAACCTATGCAAGTTTGCCAGCAGGCTAAAAATCCCTGTCAAAGACAGGAATAGTACTCAGTGGTAGGAAGGTGTCCCATTTGCAAAGTCTCAGGGAGGTATAACATGAGATGGGACTCAACAAAAAAACAAAACTTTTTTATGAATAGAAGAACAAACTTCTGAATAGAAACAAGAGGGTTTCTAATTACACGGTCTTTAATGGCAAGAAAAGCACTTTTGGAGTATGAAAATGGTGTACTTGTCTTGCAAGTTCAGATCAATAAATCTAATTATCGGCACCAATTTAGCTATGAATGTTGATGAGTAAAACGAAGAGTGTAAGGCAGAGCAGTCTGGAAAGAAAAATACTGCACTTCTCTCTCTTCCCTCTAATAGCTATCTGTATAAACTTCACAGATTCTACACGGGTGGAAAGGTGAGATAGGAATGAGGCTTTCAATGCAGTAAAGTTGTCAACACTCTTGGTTATAAATAATAACACCATGAACATCTTAGAGAGAATGTATATACACACAGGATGCAGAAATCATCAAATGAGGAGGCGGCTTTAAAAGGAATACATAGATAATCAAAGATAGATGCCATGATCAATGCAAATGGCCAGTGGATGGGGCGAATAAGTTATAGCTTAGGGTGTATAGGTCTGAAGTCAAGAGATATATGGAACCACATAAGGTGCTCTTCATAGAGACGGCGGCATTACTCCCGCTTCCACCTCCGACACTGCTCCAGAGAATATCGAAAAGCCTCAGACACTTGTTTTGAATTGGCAGAGGTGCAGATAAGACTGGGAAGTTTGTCCATAAACAGCACTATCATAATAGATAATTTTTATTCGATATGAGATAATCTAATACATAAATGTGTAAAGTAGCTGCCTACTGCTAAAATGAAGGCGTTTCTATTGCAATTATTTAATAAGAACTGGTCTTTTTACTATTATTTTAAAACTGAAAACCTAAATATGAAAAAAAATTTTTTACATATGATTAAAAATCAGCCAATCATTTCAAAAGTCTAAAACAAATTAATGATTATATTATCATTATTAATGTCTTTTAATTTACTTTCTTTCTCCTTTTAATTCACAAATATATTTTGGAATCTATGATTGGATCCATGTACTTGTACTAAAACACAAAATTATGATTATTTGGGATAGGAGATTTTAAAGATCAAAATATTTAAAAATAATCTTGTATTATAAAAAATTATGTATTTTAAAGAACAATTTCAAGAACATCTTATTTATGGACTTGATTCTTATGGGTTTAGGACAGTACTAGAACTAAATGATAAATCAGTATTCATTGTCTTGTATACATGTAAAAATTTGAGGAAAATTGCATGATAATAACCATGAGTTATGTTTTACGTAAAAGATAGTTAAAAATAGTAAAACACTATTAAAAAATATTACATAAGATGTGGGACTGAAGAACAGAAGAGTTTGTAAATTTAAGAGAAAGTAAAAGTATTCCGATATCTGAACTGAGAATGACTGCATAGGCCTTGAAAATATTTAGTCATTATATTAAAATCGTAAAAGATTAATTGGTTACGAGTTTCTTTATGGATATTTTACTTCTAAATATAAATAAATAAAAATAAAACAACAAAACAAAAATTTTTTGATTAAAAAATAGTCATGGATCTTACCTTCAGCTGTTGTTTGTATGCCTCTTTTCGGATTAGTTGTTTTATCGCCACTCCTTGATATTAAGTCGGACGTTGTTTCAGAAGTATTCGTTGAATTAAGTTTTTTGTCAGAAAGAGGAGGAAAATTTTCATCAGATGAAAAAACTTCAATAAAATAAAATAAAATAAATGAAATACATACAAATTTCAAATATATACAATTACAAAACAAGCTTAAATTAAGTGTCTAAATAAATATAAAAAAATTTTCTAAGAATTTTGCATACATATTTATATCCAGCGAATATTATATTTAGGTGATTAAACAATAAAATTATTATATTATTTGACAAGTTAACAGACTTGTACAATATACAGACTGTATAGTAGCCTGTAGTTACTAGCTAGTGTAGCATTATAACTTTCTTATTTTATAAATTTTTTTTTTCCATTACTTTATTGGGTAACTTTTTTTTTTTTTTTTACAAAACTATATCAATATCATGCAGCAATAAAGTAATAATAGTTCAGTAGAATATAATACTGCACTATACTACTATTAGTCAAATGCTGCATAATATTGACACAGTTTTGTAATATATATATATATATATATATATATATATATATATATATATATATATATATATATATATATATATATATATATATATATATATATATATATATATATATATATATATATATATATATATATATATATATGCCCAATAAAAAAAAATTCTAAAATAAGAAAATTAAACACTAGACTAGCTAGTGACTACAACCTACAGGCTACTGTACTGTCAATACTGTGTACAAGTCTGTCAACTTGTCAAGTCATATTATAATTTTATTCTTTAATCAACTAAATATAATATTAGTTTGATATAATATTATACTTTTATTGCTTAATCAGCTAATAATCATTATTTAATTCTATGTAACAGACTAGCAGTAAACTAAATACCCCCAGAGTAATAACAGTACCAAAATTGCCTAAGTAAAAGTTACCCTAATTTTATCATTGAGGTTTTTCCCAGAAAAAATACTTCACTATTCGCATCTAGCTCAATATTGCCTTCTAGATTCTGTATTTCATAGGTTTTATCCTTCCACACAAGGTATCTATATGCCTGCAGCAGCTTTGCTTAATGTTTATTGCTCAGTCGATTTCTCAACTTAATATAAATGAGGCCAGCAGAACTGAACAATCTTTTTATAAGACAAAACTGGTGGGTGGTTATAATGATGTAGCCATCATTAGGAAACAATTTATTCACTTGTTAAGGTGAAGCTATTTGTCCTATGTACTGCCAGCATTTCAATGGTGATAACTTAAATAATTATTATTTAAAATAATTTTTTGGAAATATTAAAATATTCCATCTCATTAGCAGCCAACACTACTCTATATATTGCTCATCCTGTGAGAAAATGAAATTTTGCCCTATTTCCTACTTTTCTGCAGATAAAGGTATTCTCTTTACCATAATTTACTCATTTCTTGATTTTCTTCTGTGGTTATTAAATAGCTCAATAAGTGCTGAGGAGTTCTAGTCCGTGTATATATATATATATATATATATATATATATATATATATATATATATATATATATATATATATATATATATATATATATATATATATATATATATATATATATATATATATATATATATATATATATATATAATGAAAGTAATTTTAAATATTATATAATAAATCTTTGTTTAAGGCCTAAAGCATAAGTTCATGAATCATGAAGTTAATTATGATTAACTGTTCATTGCAGGGAGACTGAGGAAGCAAGTAGCATATTAATGATTATGCTGTATATAATGTACTATATATATACCATTAGTCTATTGCTGCATGATATTGACAGTTTTGTAACAAAAAAATAAATAAAATAAAATAAAAAACAAACATTGACCAATAATAATAATAATAAAAAAAAAATACAATTTTTTTTTCATAAAATAAGTAAATTATAATGCTAGGCTAAATAGTAACCACAGTCTACAGGCTATACTACAGTCTGTGAACTTGTCAAGTCATATAATTTTATTGTTTGATCACCTAAATACGTTTAATTGATATAACGATTTTAGAATTGTATTGCTTAATCAGCTAATACTCATTATCTAATTCAATGGAGAAGACCAGCAGTAAACGAAATGACCCCAATAGTACCCAAACTTGATAAGCAAAAGTTGCTTTAATTTTATCATTGTGGTTTTTCCCAGGAAAAACTGGGTAAAAGGTTCAAAAAGTTTTTCCCAACCAACCCTGCTCCCAACTGGATGAAAAGGTTGAATTTAACAGGCAGAGATAAAATAGTTTATTTAGGCAAGGTACAAGCTCCAGAACCCAAGTTTTGAGGATCACAAGAGGGATACCACCAGGACCATAAGCCCTTTTAGTGTTAAGCTCAGAGAGAGCAAATAAAGCATTTTAAGAGGAAGTAATGATGTTAAGAGTAAATGAGTTGGGGGCGAGATGGAAAGGAAGAAAAATTCATTCATCTAAAGTGAGATAAGATGATGTTTGAGTGAAAATTTCAGCTTTAGCAGCAATAGTGTCATTGGAAAAAATGAGGGAAAGAACAAGATGCAAAGTGGCTGATTTTTTTTTTTTTTTTGAAGTGAGAGAGGTAGGGGAAGGAAAAAAAGATCGTTACAAACTCTATGGAGAAAATAATTTTTCGTATCTGAAAAAAGATTTTAGGAATGGGCTTGATTGCAAATTTGCCGGAAAACTGGATACCAGATATTGGACAAATTTCAAAAGCCGGATATCCAGTTTTCCCTATCCAACCAGATATTAAATTTAAATTCCCATTAATTGCTAATTTAAATAGGGAATATATATATATATATATATATATATATATATATATATATATATATATATATATATATATATATATATATATATATATATATATATATATATATATATATATATATATATATATATATATATATATATATACGATCAAGCAAGCTAACAAGTTTGAATAGTTATTATACAATAAAATTTTAAAGGACCTCTATACATTTCTCTGGCCTGTCTGCGAACAGCATTTGTTTCTCTCCTAATTCTTTCATTTTTCTTTTATGTGAGTTGCAACATTCAGGATACGTCGAATTAGTACACCTCCATTACCACCTCATAAATGAATGAATTTATTTCTTAATATGGTGTGGGATCACATTTTACATTCATAATCGCCTGCATTCTTCTAGAAATTGACAAATATCAGTCCATGATGGTGCATAATGTGATGCTATACCATTCCTCATGAAAAGTATACAGAATTCCAATAGAGATGCTGATGATGGATAACGATCTCGAACCCTATGACCACAGAGGTTCTTTTATAAAAGGTTTGGCGATTGCAGATGCAAGGAAAGATAGGAAACCTAATCTGCAAGTTCATCAAACAATGACTGGAAAACATGAGCTGGATGGATTGCAGCCATATTATCATAATAACACTACCTCCAAGAAACTTTCTCTGATCCATTGGAAGAAACTTGTTACTCAAAATTCCTACATAATCTTTGGAAGTTAACATTATCGTGCGTGTTGATAATTGGCCCTGCAGGATACCATGATATGGCTGCCCAGGCCATGCCCAGGTTCTAGAGCACTCCAATACCTTAAGCCATTGCTCCTTGGAGCTAAATAAAAACTAACAGCAGCTCAGCTCCACCCCAGCTCTGACTCCTGGAGCTAGGTCCAAGGTTTCAGAACCAGAGATGACTCAACCCTATATATATATATATATATATATATATATATATATATATATATATATATATATATATATATATATATATATATATATATATATATATATATATATATATATATATATATATATATATATATATATATTAATATATATAATATATATATTATAATATATAATAATATTTATAAAATTAATATTATAAAAGTAAAAACTCTACTTTTTTATTTTAAAATAAACAATTTTACTTTTTGAAGGTTGTAAATTTATTTCAGCATAGCAATGATACGCAAATTAAAAATAAGCTAATTATTTAAAAATTGTATGGGAAGTGAATATTAGTTAACAGTGACGGTTCTATAATGCAGAATAGGTTCTAAAATGAAAAAAAAAAAAAGAGAATGTGAGAAGCCACAAAATCGTAATGATATAATTCTACAAAAGTTTGATTTAAAAAAAAAAAAAACATATTTACTTTTAGAAGAGGAGACTTGAGAACCTGGTAATGCTGGAAAATCTTCACTGCTCATAGTAAATTCAGAACTTTCTGTTGTAGGCTGCTTTACCATTCCCACTGAAAAAAGAAAAATAATCAATCAACACTAAATTACTAATAATAATAATGATAATAAATTTCATCTAAGAGCATTATTTGTATTAACTGATAAGGTAAATAAAATCCACTAGTATTGAAAATAAATTATTAATCTTCTCTCCTCAAAAATTTTACTATTAACATTGTATCAGTTCCCATTCATTTTCTTTTACATGCAACCATTTAACATAAATGATGAATCATTCAAGAAACACAGCACCACTGTTTTACCATATTCCCTCCATCTTAACATTACCACTACCTACCATTATTCATGCTTCAATCTGTACATAAAACATTCCAATAACAAACTAATCCTTTTACAATTAATTTTATTTTCCTTCATTTCAACAGTAAATAATCTTCAATTTCTCCTTTTCTGTTCTTCCTTCCAAAAATCAATTTCTTCACTTCCATCATCATATTTACAGTTTACTGTACTTTCAAAAAAAAAAAACACACACAGTCACACAGTCTCATCCTTTCTCTGTCCAACTATGACCCCAAACTCAATTGCTATGTTCAATTTTGCTTATTCTTTAATCGTAAAGTCTGGAACCCACTCCTTTTATCTGTTTTCAAAACTTCCTTAGACTTGTACACTTTCAAATGCCATGTATCGGGACATGTCGGTCTTTAACATGAACAGGTTTCCAGTGGTATTCCAATTCTGGGGAATACCACTAGCCTTTGCTGACCAGTATATATATATATATATATATATATATATATATATATATATATATATATATATATATATATATATATATATATATATATATATATATATATATATATATATATATATATATATATATATATATATATATATATATATATATATATATATATATATATATATATCCAAGATCTTGAACGGGAAGTTGGTGGAATGTTTGAAATTTTATTGTTACAAAAATGTGATTATCTTAGCCATGACACATGCGACAGAATAAACTCCTTTCCCAAGATTTTTCATTTTGGCATCTACAAGCTGCTTGTTTGGTAAACAGGAGCCAGTCTTTGCTATGTTGCTGACTGATACCATAGCATTGTAATCACTAGAATATAGAAAATATATCCCCAATTGAACTAAATTCAAAAATTAATGTAATTTCCGAGCCGTTAAAAATGTAAAAAAAGTTATTATATTTCAGTAACCAAATAATTTAGTTAGCAAGCTAAATTGTTTTAATTTTTATCGAATTTAGTGTAACTCACGAGCAAAATAAATAATATAATCATATATGTTCATAATGTATTAATTTCAGAAAGTCTTTTTGAACTGATTTACAAATTTGAGGTTGTTCTTTGGTTTGAAATTTAACAGTAAAAATTGAATTATTACAAAAGATGTAAAATTCTACATTTGAATTATATAGTAAGAAGTTTCTTAAAATAGATCAACTACAAAGAAGTTTATTATGACATTTAGATAAGGAATATCTCTCTCTCCTCTCCCATTTATATTATATATATATATATATATATATATATATATATATATATATATATATATATATATATATATATATATATATATATATATATATATATATATATATATATATATATATATATATATATATATATATATATAAGGCATTAAAGCAATGGCATTATATCTTGATATTTTAAATAAAAAACTTTAAATCTGTTTAAAAAAATAATGCATTAATTTAGTCACACTAAAAAAGAAAAATGAGGCTACCCAAATTCAAAAAAATAGTCATTGCAATCAAAATCAAATCACACTTTAAACTAACACTTCAAGAAAAGCAAGCAGAGGACATTAGCACACTTCAAGTACTATGAGCAGACATGATGAATAAACATCTGAAGTGAAAGGATTTTTTTTTTCTCCCTTTTTTAATTTAAAGGATATTTCACATGGATAATTTACAAAACATTGCAATTTACTGATAAGAAAATTAATTAATATTTTTTTAACTTAAAAATTATTTTAAATATTATTGTTTACTTAAGAGTTCTAAACTTATTTCCTAAGATTAGAAATATAAAATGACAAAAGCAACCTGGAATTGTTAATTAAATGTAAATTGAAATGACAGTCAACGTAAACACATCAACAGAAAATAATAAAAGATACCCCAATCACCAAACTGGGAAGCTACTCTTGAATATCCAGTGAAGAGAAGCAAGTCCAACAACCAAAGGCCTTATCCATGGAATAAGTAGAATAGGCAGCAGATGCCATGTTCCACAAAATTGACAGCAACATACAATGCAAGCATTATATCCTTTACATTTAAGTTCTCAAACAAAATGAAGGTTACTATCTTACTATAAACAAACAATAGCATACTGCACGTGAATATATTAAATCATTAAATGTTAAGGATAGTTGCTTGCAATGTAATGCTACTGGAATGAAGTACCTACGACGCATCTTACCCTGTCCAAAGAGACAATTACCATAAGGCTGTCTTCCAACCATTGGATTGGTGTTTTGCTGAGATGTTTCAGAAGTTCTTGAGGTTAGGGATGGGAACTCTGATAAGTCAAGAGGTGGAGGGGCTGAGTCTCCTCCAAAACTACTACCTAAACCCATCATTGAGCTGCCTCCAGTGGAGCTAGATCCGTATGGTCTACCAATAAACGTATTTGATGATGATGATCTGGAACTAAAAAAAAAAAAATATATAACAATGATTACCAGTAATGTGTTATATAGAATAACTTAATTTTTATCTCAAGATTACTTCTGAATATATGGTAATGTATATATTAGTGATGGGACGATTGTCATTGGCAAAATCAGCTTATTTTTTCTCAATTGTCATAGTCAATTTTTGGCTTATAAATTACTCTCTACACCATCTTTTTCTATTGAAGTGAAAGGCTGCTTAGAAGGGGGGGGGGGGCAAATATACTCTCAAAAACGAAATTGAAGTACTGCAGAAAATGGAGAAAAGATAATGTTTCTTCACCACAATTTAAGAGCTCTAAATATAAGGTACCAGAATTTTTCAGGTCTCTCCATGTTTTCACATTACAATTGATGTTTTGAAGATACTATTATATTGGGTGTATCACTCACTCTCTGCCATAGATATGTGCTTATAGATATCAAAGTAGTGGTTGTAAGTTAATAAAATTTGCCACAAACGAACCTTGGTGTGTGAGATTCTTGCTGACATCACAACAAGTGTTGGAACTTGGAAGTGATTGCCATTGGCATCAAGGCAAACCTGCGCATACTTTTCCATGTTACTGAAAGTTGCGGCTAACATATTGGGACTCACGGTGTCATACAAGTACAAAAAATATGCCTTATTTTATATCTTAACTATCTATAGAATTACTTCTACAAAGGATAATGATGAAACTAGTATTTAAGATTCAGAACAATGTTAAATTTTAAGTATTTACAATAGTAAAATATAAAACTAAGTATTTTAAAGAAAATTGAAGTTCTAAGAGAAAAATTAAAATTTAATTATTTATGATAACGTAAGAAGCTAAGAATTCTAATAATGACAATGATGATTAAATATTAAATAACTACAATCGATTTAATTATTGGTTAAAGCTTTATTAACAAAAAGCATGGCAAATACAGGGATGTAAAGAATATTAGTATGGCAAATTTGTTTCAAAGAGATGTATATTAGTTATAATGAACAATTTCAAGTAAAGTGGATCGATTTTTTGAAACTTTTGAACCTTTACACTTTTTTCAACCTTAGCTCAAGCAATACACAACCACAAAAAAAAAAGAAAGAAAAAAAAAACATATATATATAGATTTTTATCTTTAATAGCTTTTCTTAAAGCCATTTGAAAATAGAAAAAAAAAAAATTAGATTTTATGCTGACTAACAAGAACAAAGTAAATGATGACAGGTTAAAATTGACAGAGAAACCTGAGGGGGAAAAAATATGATGTATTTTATTTTATCAGCTTTCACGTGATGCAAAACATGACTAATTTAGAACAATATTGAATTTTTGACCTTGACCTTACAAGTACAAAAAATATGCTTTATTTATTCCTATCTTAACCACATTTATAGAATTATTTCTCAGAACAAAGATTTTTTAGAAATGTTGAAAAGAAATACACAGAAACTTACATATATCAGCATTTTCTATGGAAGGTTTCATTATGAGATTTATTTTTATCACATGAAAAACCATGATATGAGAAAGAAATTATATAAATAATAACACATTTAAAATCCTTTAAACAACAGGCATAATTTAAGTTAGTTATTAACTATTTATTACAATAACTTGCTAAAAAGAGATAAAAATAGTTAAATGAGTTAAAGAATACATTGATTTTTAAGTAGTTTAAAGGTAGCAAAATTTAAAAAAAAAAACATTGCATTTAAATTTCAAATTTAATTTTGTGCCTTTCTCAAACTATAGATTAAATGTGTTCAATTTCTCTGTTTCTAATTTTCAAATTCTTGAAGAAGTAATTTTGGACAGCTGTTGTTTCTGCATTCATCTCTTCCACTTTACACAAAGAAAGCAAGGGAAGCCAGTGGAACATTTGCTTTCTACGAAGGTCAGAATTCTGCTAAGGTATGTCAAGTATACCTTCAAAGTCTTGTAGATAATGTAGGGGATGAAGCATGACCTATAGGATGCAGGAACTTTACTTTTATCATTTCAGTTATCTCATTTTTAGACAAAACTATAAATCGTCAATGACCATTGTACTCGTATTTAATGTACCCTTTCACTTCTACTAGTGTTAAAGTCTGCTTCATGACTTCTCATGACTAAGAAAATTTCCAATTTTTGAAAACATCTTTGACAGTTTCTGCTTATAAATAGAACTTTTCGTGCCTGGAATTAGCTTTACAACAAGAAATTGCTCTTCTTCTTTGTTGATCGTAAAAAAAAAAATTCATGAAATCGATGTTGTCCTTACTAAAAGTAAATAGACGTAATGGTATCAATTTGTTGTTGGAGACTTGCCCTTGCTGAAAGTCTTTTTCACCTTTCAGCTAAGCCATCGAATAGGGCTCTGCCCGTGAGTGATGGTGATAACTTTAAAAAAAAAAAAAAAAAAAAAAAAATCCTTTAACTTGGGGTATTGCATAGAAATGACATTTGGCTTTGATTCCAAACTTACTTTCATGGTGATATATGTTTGAAAAATTCTTTGTTTTAAAATTGTGTAGTAAAACCATTTTTTTTAAATGCTTTCCATCAAATAGGTGAGGTGCTAAGATTGTTTTCTGTCCATAAAAGAATGGTTTCTTTACACCAACAACTGTTAACACAATGATTCCAGAAACACTTCTGTGGTTTCAGAGAATGTTTCAAAATTGCTGTAAACGCATACCCATGGCTTTGTAGGTAATTTGGTCTTTCATTTCATTTTCAAGCAGTCTACTTTATTCCTGTTGCAAATTTTCAACACTACAAAATTTTTGATTAATATTAAGATGTCTGGCTGTATTTGGTTTATCTAGCATGAACTTTTTCAAACAAGATTCATAATCTTTCACTTCTGTATCATCACTTTGGGTAATATTCTTTAATTTATCCCCTTGTATTATAAGTTTCATATTTTGGTGTTTTGTGCAAACACAAATTGAGTGAGTACCACTTTATCCAGCTAATTGCTTGGGCCATAATTCAGCAAACTTTGAAAACTCTAAAAGTGAAACTTTTTCTTGAACTTTTCATACAATTCTTTTAATTTTATTAAAACTGGTAGTTTTTGAACAAAAATTATTATTGTTACCCATTTTTAATGAAGCAGTCATTTTTGCCTGTCACAATTTTGTAAAACCTGTAAACTTTTCAATTAAAGATTCATTTAGAAACTTTCCAGACTGTGAATTAGGTGATACCAAATTGTCCTTTTTTCTTACCAAAGTTTTTACTTTTCTCACCCTTCTACTGCAACTCCGAATTCTTCATCAATTCTCTTACACATGTAGCTCCTCTACATTTTCATGTAATATTTTTCAATGAAAAAAAAAAAAAAAAATAAATATGATAATGAAATTTACCACTAATGATGACAATAAATTTGAGTTAGTTTATTTCTTTACAACATTTTTTTTAACTAGAAAAATTAAAGGTCAAATATTCAATAGTCTAAAATTAGTCATGTTTTACAGCATGTGAAAGCTTACAAAATAAGCTCATCACTTTTTCCCCAGCTTTCTATGTCAATTTAATCAGAGTTATATTCTATTTTGTTATAGTCAATTAGTGTAAAATCTTAAGATTTTGAATATTTGAAACAGCTATACATTAAAAAAAAAAAAAAAAACTATTCAATCTAAAAAAAAAAAAAACTAACAAACTTTTTATCATCTCACGTTACATGTACCAAATTTGAAAAAAAAAATTCTGAGAATGAAATTTTTTCATTGGTCCACTTGACATGTAATCACCCTACATCATTGCTTACAATACAAAAAGAATAAATATTTCAAATTCATAACTTACCCTACAGATGGGACATTCCTCAACATTTCAGTTGCCCTTTGTTGTATAGAGTTAGCCAAAAGGAGAGAGTTTGGGCTTAATGATGAAGACCCAGTAGACAGAACTGATAGCGTGTTTCCACTCGCAGTTCCCGACAATACCCTACTAGTTAAATGATTCACAATAGTTGATCCACTTACAATTCCTCTACTTTCAACTGTTCTAGCAACACTGCTGCCTAAACTCCCCATAATATCTGTTTTCAAAATATGTGAATACTTTAGTTTTCTTTTATATATATATATATATATATATATATATATTATATATATTATATATATATATATATATATATATATATATATATATATATATATATATATATATATATATATATATATATATATATATATATATATATATATATATATAGGAGAGAGGCATACTAATTTCTACCAGAGTTGGGAATATACCAGAGATCTGGTCATTATATAACGTTTGAAGGTGTGCAATACAAAGGAAGTTGGAAAATAGATAAAGGGAGTGTGTTATAGACTTTACCAGTTGAGTACATGTTAGATTCAGCATTATGGTAAAGTCTGGAGTTAAGAGAATTGGACAGAGAAAGGATGAGACTGTACAGAAAGGCATGTAAAACAAGGCCTTTTCAATGGATGAGGTATGCTATGTTAGAGTTCTGAAGAGCAGTGTTCATAGTAATAACAATATTGTAAAGAGAGAGGGACAACAATTCAAAGGGTAGAAATATTGCAGAGAGTTAAAGAGTGAAGGAGTTGATATGATGAAAAGCCCTACCACCCCAGATGTATGAGGAATACTCCATACAGGGGTGAACAACACTTATAAAGAGCAAACAACTGGGGTGTGAAAAAATTTAAAAGGCGTCTCAGAACTCCCAACCTCTTAGAAGCTTGTTTAGAAAGAGAAGTAATGTGATCTTTCCAAGAAAGATAAAAAAAAAAAAAAAGATACTGAGAATATAAAGAACAAATAAAGGTTTGAGTTGAGTGTTTCTGAAGATGTTATAGTTGTGTTAAAGGTTATGTAGAGAAGACAGATGGAAAAATTGAGTTTTTGAGGCATTGAAAAACATCACGTTTACTCTCTCAATTTGAAATGAGAAAGATCAGAGGTCAGTTGCTCTAAGGCTATCCCCCTTGCATCAATTAACTGCTGTTGGGAGAGTATTGTCAGCATATGAGTGTATATGTCATTAACAAAAAACAAAAAAAGTTGGAGATACGACAGATCCCTGAGGAACACCACTATTAATAGATTTAATGGAAGAATGGTGGCCATCTACAAAAGCTGCTAGAAATCAGAGAGGTCATAAAGATAAGATACATTCTGAAAGAGGGAAATTTGGAAATCAAAGCTTTGTACCAGACTCTATCAAAAGCCTTCGATATGTCTATCATGACAGTGAAAGATTCACCAAAATACCAAAACATGGAGGACCAAGAGTCAGAAAGATAACCAGTACAGTATAATTTATGAAAACCATACTGGCAATCAGAGAGAAAAGTAGAAGAATTAAGATGTTTACAAATCTTCTGGTTTTAGTATAGATTTGAGAACTTTAAAAAGAATGGAGGTTAAAGAAATAAGACAATAGAGGGTTAAGAAGGGTCCCCCTTCTTCAGCTTCAGCACACGCTGAATGAGTGAAAACACTTCCAGCAAGGTTGAAGTAGGACACAGATAAAATAGTTTACCAAAGCAGGGTATAAGCTTAGTGGCACAAGATTTGAGAACCACAGGAGGGATACCATCAGAACCATACACCTTCTTAGTGTTAAGCTCAGAGAGAGAGAAGAAATTACATCTTCAGAAAAAATTATAACATTAGGCATAAATGAGTTGATGGGGGTTGAAGGAGGAGGTGGAGACCAAGAATCATCTAAGGCTGAATTAAAGACAAAAGTTTGAGCAAAGAGTTCAGCTTTTGTAGAAGGCAAAACAGCAGTTATGCCATCAGAAGATATAAGAGGAGAGAAAGAGAAATAAACAAAGTTAGAGTTGACATTTTTTGCAAAAAGATGTGAAGAACCAAAAAGATTGTATTTATAATAGAGAAATGTTTTGGTGTTGCAGAGAATAGATTTTTCATGATTCCAGAAAATGATGGTAATCTTTAAAGGCATCACCTCTGCTTTGGATAGCACAAGAACAAGCAGAGTGAAACTAAGGCTTCCTAGGTTAGTTAGAAGTTGAATACAATAACTCCATGAGCATTGTAGTGGCTTTGTTTATTACATATAACACCACAAGCATTGTAGTGGCATTGTTTATTTATATATAACAGTCTGAAAGAAGAGAGGATAGAACTTAATCTTGTTGCCTTGTGTCTGAGTGTAGTTGGGGGAGTTCGCCTGCGGGGGTCTGCATTAACAGTTGTTTATGAGTCTTCCCAGCACAATTTCCTATTGTACTGTTTTGGCATGGAGGTAGCTCTCTTGATTATCATCCAAGAGCTTGGGGATCAAATCCTGGTACAGCAGACTTTAAAAATTGAATATATATTATAATTTCATGAGCCTTGTAGTGGTTTTAATTGTGTTATATATATATATATATATATATATATATATATATATATATATATATATATATATATATATATATATATATATATATATATATATATATATATATATATATATATATATATATATATATATATATATATATATATCAGTGATGGGCAAATCCGGCAACTTTCAGATTCAAATCTGAATCTGAATTCAAATCACCATGTGGGAAATTTTCAAATCCAAATCAGGCATTTTTGAAATCCTTGAATCTGAATCAGAGTCCATAAAAAAAACTTAAATCTGAATATGAATCCAAATTGTTACTAATGATTTTTTTTACAAAATTATGAAGAAACAAATTTTTTTTTCTTTTTGGAATAAAATATTTAATCTTAAAGGCACCACCATCAAATTTGGGGAAAGTTCACTATGGGGTGAGATATGTATTTTTGCATTCTTGTAATTTTATATTCAACTTTTTTTTTTTTTTTTTTGCCTGATCAAGAACAAATTTTCAGAGACACTGCTGGAAGAACATATCTAAAAAATTATTGGATACTTTTTTAAAATAGTTTCCTAAAAAAAAATTGTCAAAATAGTTTCAGCTAAAATTTTGAAAAAAAAATTTGTTTTTTCAAAACTATTTTGCTTGTACCTTTTTTCAAGAAATATGTATGAGAAACTTGTTTTAAGATAAACTGAAGACGAGGTCTTTATGGTGTCAATAAAAATAATTTGGTTCACATCAATCGCCACAAAAAAGCTATAAAAAAAAAAAAAGAAAATAGTTGTGGAGAAATTTTGGATTTTTTTACAATCCATTTTTTTCGATGCCAGGGTCTTCATCACTTGACCGATCTGGCCCAAACTTTCAGGAACACTGCACAAGGACTCTATTTTTAAAAAATTATTTGAAAAAAATTTTGATACATTTCGCAAGAAAAAAAATAACAAAAATATATTAAAAATTTTAAAAAAATTTTTCCCCCAAACTTTTTTTTTTTTTTTTTTTTTTTGAGTCAGAACTTTTTTCTGGGGATACATATTAACAAACCTGAAGGTCTGTGATTTAAGAAACTATTGATACTACTGAAATTTTACACTGCAAAAACAATGTCACCCAATCATGAGCGATCCCAAAGTTGTATGTTGGTACCTTCAAAACTAAAATTTTCATTCCAAAAAATGGTTTGAGCAATCATCAAAATGAATTTTTTAACAAAACCAAATATGGACCTTAAAAATAAAATATATAAAAACTGAGATACCACTTATATATATATATATATATATATATATATATATATATATATATATATATATATATATATATATATATATATATATATATATATATATATATATATATATATATTTCCATGTAATCAAAATTTTAATTATATTATATTTTTTAGAAATGGTGCAAACTTTTTTTGAACTGTTTGCTATTAATTATGATGAACGTACAATAGAAAGGGATATGAGTATACATGAGTTTTATTAACAGTTATGGGCAGGGTTAGCATTGATTAAATCAAATTGATTTAATCAGTTGATTAAATAAATTGATTTTTTTATGAAAAAACCATGATTTTTTTAAAAAATAATAAGTTTTTTTTATTTTATTTGTTTTATTTTGTCCTATTTTTTTATACATAATGATATAACAGATATATTAGTTCCTTCTTACTGTGTTAAAAAACTTTAAAGTAGTTTATATATTAGAAATATAACTTCCTTAATATTTGGTTCAAGATTTCATATAGGGTAATACAAGAATCTGATCTTCATTAATATAATTTATCCAATATAGAACTGTTAGAGTTTAGAATTCCTAATATATATTCAATCAAATCTTCAACAAAATTTTATTGAGCTTTAATCTAATGCAATTTGAGGTTATAGACAAAAGAGAAAACAGAAAAGACAATTCCTTTTAATTTTCAACCATTTAAATTTTTATACAACATTATAAGAAAACAATATTCCTCTATATAAATTATAAAAGAAAGAAAATTTAAGCACTTTTGATGCATAATCATTAATCCATAAATTAAATACATAACTTGCAAAATATATATATATATATATATATATATATATATATATATATATATATATATATATATATATATATATATATATATATATATATATATATATATATATATATATATATATATATATTTTGCATGTATTTAATTTATGGATTAATGATTATGCATCAAAAGTGCTTAAATTTTCTTTCTTTTATAATTTATATAGAGGAATATTGTTTTCTTATAATGTTGTATAAAAATTTAAATGTTTGAAAATTAAAAGGAATTGTCTTTTCTGTTTTCTCTTTTGTCTATAACCTCAAATTGCATTAGATTAAAGCTCAATAAAATTTTGTTGAAGATTTGATTGAATATATATTAGGAATTCTAAACTCTAACAGTTCTATATTGGATAAATTATATTAATGAAGATCAGATTCTTGTATTACCCTATATGAAATCTTGAACCAAATATTAAGGAAGTTATATTTCTAATATATAAACTACTTTAAAGTTTTTTAACACAGTAAGAAGGAACTAATATATGTTTTATCATTATGTATCAAAAAATATGACAAAATAAAACAAATAAAACAAAAGTTTTATTATTTTTTTAAAAAATCAAAAAAATCACCAACCCTAGTTATAGGTATTGCAGAATTTTAAAGTACTGTATATGAAAGTTTTTTCAGTCCTTTAGAAATAAACACCCAGATTCAAATCCGAATATGGATTCAAGGCTAAGAATTCAAATCAATGTGTATGAATTATGAATTCCTGAATCTGAATTCAAAATCTTGAATCTGGGTTTTGATTTGCCCATCACATTATATATATATATATATATATTATATATATATATATATATATATATATATATATATATATTATATATATATATATATATATATATATATATATATATATATATATATATATATATATATTCCTTTGCTAATGTTTGTGGCATCAGATCTAATTTTGCATCTGTTGAACATCACCTCACAAACTCTCATCCTAACCTTTTGCTTCTGTCTGGAACCCAATTGAACAGAATTTTTGTCTAACTTCAACTTTTTTCATAATTTCCATCTAAATGGTGTAGTATGTGCCTATATTAACATTAACGCTCCTGTGATATCTCGCAAATCTAGAATCTCTTAATTTACATGTTTTATGACTTAAAATCTGTCTTCTAACTACTACAATTATCTTGAGTTTCTGCTACTGCTTCCCTAATGGAACAGATTTTCCAGTTCTTTATCAATATCTTACTACTTCTCACGAGACTGTTACTTCTTCTAATTCAAGGAGATTTCAATGTACACCACTCTGAGTGGTTGGGTTCCTCTCATACTGATACAAGTGGGAAGGAGGCCAAATCATTCAGTATTCTTAACAATCTGAAGAAGTTGATTAGGGAACCCACACGCATTCCAGATCGTCCTAAAAAATTCTTGAATACACTTGATTTATGCTTCACCACTACTCCTTCTAGATATAAATACACCATTTTCCATCCTATTGGTAACTCTGACCATAATCTTATAGCTCTTAGTTATAATACTTTCCCTCCCACAACTCCACCATGCTCTAAATATACTTCCTGGCACTTTAATCAGGCTAGTTGGCGGGGCAATGCGTCACTTCTTTGCTAACCACCATTGGAGTGAATCTTGCTTTATCTTAGAGGACGCTTCTTTCTCTGCTGAAAAGGTAGGGACTATGATCCTTGATGGGATGGGCAGATCCATTCTCTCTTCAACAACCTTTTTCTCTTCAAAATCCATGATTCAATGGCGATTATTCTTTTGTCCTTTGGGAGAGAGACAATGCTTATTGTGAATGAAAAAACTCTCCCTATCACTCTCACTAATTTTCATTCGGCTTGGAATCGTTACAGGGATATTCTTTGATGGACTAAGCATACTTTCACAAAAAGGAGTGTGCTGACCTCCATAGCTCTCCAACTGATAAAAATTTCTGGACTCTTGTCAAAAAATATCTCTGATAACTTCTGTAAATCTGCCTTTCCTTCTTTTTCACTCTGATGGTTCTGTAGCTAATACTCTCTCTGAAAAGGCTAATCTCTTCGGCCTCCTATTATCATCTAATTTCACCCTGTTTGATTCCGACTTCTCTCCTCCTACTCCTTCTTCTCTCAGGTATTCAATGTCTCTACCTGTAATTACTCCTAATTGGGTGCATGGGATCCTGAAATCTATGAATGTTAGGAAGGCCAGTGGCCCAGATGGCATTTCCCCTCATGTTCTGAGGGAGTGTGCTTCTGAGTTAGTGTATGTCCTTGATCAGCTCTACTCTTTATGCCTTAATACTAATAGTTTTCCTCAATGCTGGAAGCGTGCATTTCTTCAGCTGATCCTGAAAACAGGCAGCCACTCTGACCCTTCTAACTATCGACCTATAGCTCTCACTTGTGTTCTGTCTAAAATTTTTGAAACTTCCCTCAACTCATTTCCTGGATCATTTGGAGTTTCATTCTCTTCTCTCAGATCACCAGTATGGCTTTCGACGCTCGAGGTCAACTGGTAACATACTTTCCTATCTTACTGATCTATGGTCTGCTGCCCTTAGGAACTTCAGGGAGTCTTGTGTGATGGCACTTGACATATCCTAGGCTTTTGACGGGGTATGACATGCGTTAGTGCTCTCCAAGCTCCCTTCCTTTGGGTTTCCTCCTTCCCTTTGCATACTCTTGTCTAATTTTCTCTCAGATCATTCCATTTTGGCACTTGTAGATGGAGTGCCCTGTTACTCTTTTTCTGTCAACTGTGGTGTTTCTCAGGGTTCTGTTTTATTTCCAACTTTATTCTTACCTCTTGTCTTCAACTTTCTGATTTTATTCTTCCCAATCTGGATAAGATTTCCCAGTGGGGTCATAGCAACCTTGTGAAATTCAACTCTTTAAAAACTCAACTTCTTCACATCTCCCTCTCAAAAACACATCCCAACTTTCCTATCCTCTTTGATGGCTCTCCTGTGTCACCTGTAAATAATATAAACATTCTTGGTCTAAACAAACTGTCTTGGAAACCTCATATCACAATGGTTGCTAAAGTAGCCTCTAAGAAGCTGGGAATTCTGTTCAGGTTGCGAGAATTTTTTATTTCTGAGCAGTTACTCCAAATATATAAGGGTCTTATTTGCTCTTGTATGGAGTACTATTCTCACATTGGGGATTGCTCCAGCTTCTCCTCTCTTCTGGATTGGGTTGAGTCTAAAGCTAAAAGATTAATAAACTGACCCCTTTCAAACTATTTTGACCCCCTATCTCTGCAACATGACATTGGCACATTAATCTCTCTTTTGGCATCTCACATTCCTCCACCATTGCACAAGGGGTGCCATGCTTTCGCACAAATTTTGTGTGGATGTAGAAAACTCCAGGCTAGCCCATTGTGGTGCCTCCTTCTTTCCACATACCTCTGTTCTGTGAAACTCTATACCTCATCTATTTTTCCTCCTGTATTTAATATTCCACTCTTCAAGGCTTCCATCTGTGCTCACCTGAAGGATGTGTGTTAGGTGTGTGTTTGAGTATGTTTTCTACCTTTGTGGGTGCTCCCTCCTTGAAAAGGCTCTGCCTGTCAGTGGTAGCAATCTGTAAATATTATATATATATATATATATATATATATATATATATATATATATATATATATATATATATATATATATATATATATATATATATATATATATATATATATATATATATGAATTTATTTAATGCAGCATGGGACCACCTTTTGCATTCATAATAGCCTAAATTATTCTGGAAATACTGGAAATAGGCAAATGTCACTGGATAAATGTGAGCATGATGAGATGTTATAATATACTAGGATTATGTACTTATTTTAGGTGACCTTTTTAAAGGAGAGCTATTTGAGTGGAACTACCCCAGATGAGTGATATATACTCCAAACATGAGCAAACAATTCCCCTATACAGAGCAAGCAACCAGGGTGGAGTGAAGAAATTCTGAACGAGCCAGAAAACACTCAACCTCTTAGAAGCTTGTTTAGAAAGTGAAGTAATGTGATTTTTCCAAGAAAGATCATGAGAAAAAGTAACATTAGGAACCGACCGGGGCCCCGGCCCCGGCCCCGGCCAAAAATCAAGGAAAACCGGGGTTGCCAGCCGGGGTTAAAATGGCAAATTATACTTAAATTTTGTTTTTTTTTAATTTTTAGCCGATTCTGCTGAAACTTTCAGTTATATAGATTTTTTACCGGTAAGAAAAGTCCATTTCTAGCGTTTTTACGAGTCTATTATGGTTAAAAAAAAACTTTTTTTTTTTTTTTTTTTTTTTTTTTGAAATTTTACCCTTTTTTAATTGAATGGCGGTGCCAAACCACTTTTTAGAATGAGCTGAAAATTGGACTATTTATTCAAAATTAAATGGGATACAAAAGTCTCTAATAGACTTTTGTTCCCAGAGTTATAGGAAAAATGTTATAAGCCAAAAACTGACCAACTATAGAAAAAAAAAAAATTTTTTTTGAACTAAAAAAATCCACCTTTTCAGACAAAATTTTTTTAAAAAAAAATACAACTATGACATTTCCTATTTTTGGTGTGTATAGAGGAGGGGTGGGGCTACAAATTCCTCTATGTACTTTATTCGATGAGATTCGTTGGTTTTGAGATATAGCCTTCAAAAAGGTCCATTTTTGGCCAAATTTCAAAAATTCCCAAAGTTTGAGAGGCTATATCTCGCTTCAAACAAAGAGCATTTAAATATGCACTAAATAAATATTGTTGCCCTGCCCTCTTCTAAACAATATTCACAAATAAAAAAAAATAGTAGGTAGCGTTTTTTATAAATAATTTTTTCCTCCAGAAGGGTACGATTTTTGCAAATTTTTTTTTCAAGTGCTTATAAAACTTTTCTAGACGTGATATCAAAAACCTATTCCCACCAATGCAAGAAATTGGGGCAAAGGTATTCAGCTAAATTTTCAGCTCATGTGGACCAGTGGTTTGATCCAGTTATTCATTTTTTTCAACTTTGGGTCCAAATAAGTTTCAAACCGTTATAGACTCAAAAAAATGCTCGAAATCAACTCAGAACTTCGTGAAAAAATTCACATACTTTGAAAATTTCAGCTCAATCAGTCAAATAATTAAAAAAAAATTCAAACAAAATATAAGAAAATTAAGATTTTTTTTTTCTGTTTCTTTTGACCGCTCCTTTTCTGCTAGTGAATGTTCATCTTTGTGTTTTGATTTTAGATACTCCAAAAAGATTTGGTTGAAATTTTTTTTACTTGTAGCACCCGGAGGTTCTCTTCTAATTTTCTGACTGCAGATGTTAACATTTAGCTATTTCGAGCCTATCCTGAAACATTGTAAAGTATTCAAATACTGCAGAAGCTGATCTTTTAGCCATATTGACTGAAAGTATAAACAAAATAATAATTTTTAAATAATGTAGCTAAATGATACAAGTTTGATACATGGCAATAAAATAACAATGATATGTATAAATACAGGTTAAATTGATAATTTTATATCTTACATTTTTTCAAACTTTACCTTAGGGTCTTACTTAAGTAAACCTGTTGAATCACTATTATGAATTAGAATATATTTTTTTTTTAATTTTTGTACTTTTTTTTTTTTTTTTATATACAAAACTGTAATTTTTTTTTTTTTTTTTTTTTGGAAAATGCATATAATCATTAATTTAAGTGAATGTTGGCTATTCTACTCCTTCCTTACAATTAAATAAACCTTATATCTAATTTTCTTAACCTTAAATTTCAGTGCTTTTGACCTCTTTACAAATTTTAGAAAACCCCGGCCAGAACCCCGGCCCCGGCCCCGGCCCCGGCCAAATTCCAACCCCGGTCGGTTCCTAAGTAACATTGAGAATATTAAACACAGATGAAGGTTAGAGCTGTGTTTTTTGATGATGTAATAATTGTGTGAAAGGTTGTGTCGAGGAGAGATTGAAGATTGAGTTTTTTGGGCATTGAAAACAACCATGTTCTCTCCCCCAATATAAAATATGAGAGAGATCAGAGGTTAGTTGCTCTAAGGCCACCATTCTAGCATCAATTAATTGTTTTTGGAAGGGGGTAACTTTCAAACTGAAAGGAGTAATGAAGGATGGAGTTATAAGCATAGAAGTGGATAGGAGATGAAGACTAATGAAAAATAAAAAATGTTGGGGATAAGACAGAACCCTGAGGAACACTACTATTAATAGATTTAAAAGATGACTGGTGACCTTTTACAACAGCTGCTATAAAATGATGAAGGGAAATCTGAGAGAAGGTTAGATTCTGAAAGAGAGAAGTTTAGAAATCAAAGCTTTGTGCCAGATTCTATCGAAGGCTTTTAATATGTCTAGCGCAAAAGCATAGGGTTAAGTGAGGAAGAGGAACCAGAAAGATTATGGCATTTTTACAGAAAAAAAAAAAATTTGATACTACATAGATTTTACACAATTCTGAGATAAAATGTAAGCTGTGTGAATTTCTGGAGTTTAAAGTCAATGGTAAACCCTGAAGACAGCATCCCTATGGTGAATAGCACAAGAACAAGCAGAGTAAACCAAGATTTTTAGGTTTAGTAGAAGGGAAAGAAGATGAAATTATACCTCCATGCTAGAATCACATATATAATGATTTCTGCATACTCTGAGGGACACCTTGCAAGGGAAATCAAAGAAGTACAACTACAAGTCTGACCAGCTTGCAGAACCAAAATGTCACAAACATATCCTTCCAATAGGTAGGTGCTTTCCTGCAGAAGACTTGAAAAGATAGAAAAAAATACAGAGATAAGAAGGTGATCAGAGAAACCCAGTGGTGAACAGAATTTAAGAGTATGTGGAGAAGGAATAGAACTTAGAAAAAGGTCTAGAATATTAGGTTCATATCCAAAGCAATTAGGGGCTTCAACTGTTCAAGGTCATTTTGGATAGTGAAATTGATAAATGAATTTAGTAGTAAAATGGCAAAAGATCCTACATCACAAGGTGAAAAATTTTGAAAACTCAAAATTAGAGACACATGAATAAACATTGTTATGCACAATGCCACCACCTTTACTGAAAATTGAAATATATATATATATATATATATATATATATATATATATATATATATATATATATATATATATATATATATATATATATATATATATATATATATATATATATATATATATATATATATATATATATATATATATATATATATATATATATATATATATATATATATATATATATATATATATATATATATATTTGCCTCTTATCTGGTATTTAGTTGTTATTCAAAATATAAACTGTAAATGTAATGTATATATATTGAAGAAAAACAATAAAAATGGGTTGGAAAATCAAATTTGCTAAATTAAAATGCACTTAAGGTAGTAAAAATAGATTTCTAACATCATAAAGTGTGGCTAAAAAATCAGAGAAAACCGGGGTTACAATGGTAAATTATACTTATTAATGGTAGATTAAACCAAACAATATATAAGAAAATTAAGATTTTTTTCTTGTTTCTTCAATATTTTCTTTTTCTTTTCTGTTTCTTTTGCCCACTCCTCTTCTGCTAGTGAATGTTCATCCTTGTTTTTTGATTTTAGATGCCCCTTTAAAGATTTGGTTGAAACTTTTTTTACTTTGGGCACCTGAAGGTCCTCTTCTAATTTCTTGACTGAAGATGTTACATTTAGCTATTTCAAGCCTATCCTGAAACATTCCATCTATACTGTATAGTATAGTTAATAGAAGTTCAGTATTTGTAAATTGTATTCTATACAACTTTTTGAGTCAGATGGTCCAAGAACCAACAAGGCATGCAGCATTGTTAGATTTAATATTAACAAATGATGAAATGATGGTGAATGATGTCAAAGTAGGGGAGACTTTAGGAGCTAGTGATCATTATATTATTAGATTTAACTGGAATGTGAGGTCTGGGCCCAAATTGCAAGTCAATAGGGAAAAGATATTAGATTTCAGAAACGGAGATTTTAGCAAATTCCGAGCAATGCTCAATGAAATTGACTGGGATAAGGAGTTTAATGGTCAAAATTGTTTCATCATGTGGGAATACTTCAAGCAAATATTGGCTAACATTCAGTCTGTGTGTTTTAAAGATAAACCCATTAGGGTGGCAAATAGAAAACCTAATTGGTGGAGTAGAGAGATAAAAGAGAAAATCAGTGAAAAGCGTAGATGTTTTAAAATGTTCAAAGGTAGGAGAAGGGGGGAAGATTTGGAACATTATAAGAGAATTAGGAATGAACTTAACCAGTCAATTAAGTATTCCCACATGATGAAACAATTTTGACCATTAAACTCCTTATCCCAGTCAATTTCATTGAGCATTGCTTGAAATTTGCTAAAATCTCCGTTTCTGAAATCTAGTATCTTTTCCCTATTGACTTGCAATTTGGGCCCAGACCTCACATTCCAGTTAAATCTAATAATATAATGATCACTAGCTCCTAAAGTCTCCCCTACTTCGACATCATTTATCATCATTTATTAATATTAAATCTAACAATGCTGCATGCCTTGTTGGTTCTTGGACCATCTGACTCAAAAAGTTGTATAGAATACAATTTACAAATACTGAACTTCTATTAACCATACTACTCAAAGAATTCCACTCAATGTCTGGAAAATTAAAATCACACATAATGACTATTCCTTTTACATTATTTTCACACGCTACCTTGATTTCCTTCACCATTTCTTCATCTAATACTTGACTCTGATCAGGAGCTCTATAAAATGCTCCTATCCTGTATGATTTATTATACATAAGAATATCTACCCAACACAGATTCCACATCCTGATTTGTTTTAATGTCAGCTATTAACACTGATTCAATATTGCCTTTAACATAGAGTGCTACACCTCCACCACTTCTTCCTCTACGTTGGTATAGGTAAAATGAGTATCCTTCTATTTCATATTCCTGTAGGGAGTCTCCATAAAATGCCTCATTAACCCATGCTTCAGTAATGCAAATTATGTCTAGATTCTCCTTTATAATGTAACTAATCAACTCATCTTTTTTGTTTCTAAGACTCTGAGCATTTGTGTAAAAACATTTCATACTAAACATGTCCTTATATGTATCCTTTACATCTTGATTTCTAGTAATATCTCCATTTTTATTAATAGGCCCATACTGTAAGGCACCTCTATTTTTATTCATACCACCACCAATCCCATCGTCAATATTAAAATCACCATCTCCACAACTAACAGTGCCAATATTATGCCCTTCACCCCTATTCTTACCTAGTTTCCCGGCAGACATCTCTCCATCCTGCAACTCAGAAGCTGCACACCCTCTCGACTAAGATGCACTCCATCTCTTGCAAACAGATTCCTGTCTTGAAACTCTTCCCAGTGATCCAAAAATCCAATATTCTCTGATAAACATAAATTCCTAACCCTTTCATTTACACCAAAGGCCCTACTTTCCATTCTAGCCCTGCTCCCAACCTAGGTAAAATACCTGACACTATGCATTTCCTACCACTTACTTTCAGTCTTTCAATCAAATTCCTATAGCTTGCTAACAGTTCCTCTGACTTTCTATGACCTATATCATTTGTTCCAACATGGACAATCACTCTTGCATTCACATTCGTATCTGCAATCTCTCTATCTATTCTGTCCACAATATCATTCACTCTTGCACCTGGATAACATACTCGCATTCGTTTCCTTTTATCCGTATTTCTAAAGGTCCTATCTAAATATCGTATCTGAGAGTCTCCAATTAGTAACGCTTCAGTCTTCCTCTTGGGAAACCCAACATCACAACTGGACACTTCAGATTCCTCCCCATCAGAAAGACAGCTAACCCTATTTCTGCAGGTCACAGGTCTAGTGTCCCTCATGATCCTAATTTTATTACTCCTATTCTCTACAACACTCCATCTATCTGCAGTCCTATCTGCCTCTATAGCCCTCCCCCTCTTGAATTCCTGCCTAGGCGAGTCACTAGGTCTACTTGCCCCCATTACCCTACCATTAGCCTGCCCCCTCTCTACTTCTTGCCTACATGAGCCCTAGTCTCAACTGAATCACTACCAACCACCTTCTTCCTAACATTTCCCTCTCTTCTTAACTCAGATACCCATTTGCTAAGCCTACCTACTTCTAGCTGCAAAGACTCAGACCTTTCATTCTTTTTTATCTCATTCAAATCCTCACTTATCCTTTCAATCTCCTTTCTTATCAACACATGCTCAGCTTTCAGGATACAAACAGTACATTCACCAACATGTTCTCTTCTCACAGTCCCACAAATGTCACAATCCACATACATACTCAAATTATTATAATATGCTATTTAAGTTAAATTACTACAAAGGCCTAACTTAAAGCTATTGAAATTATACTATATTGTTACAAGGCCTAACTTTAATCAAGAGCTCTAAGCAACAATCTAACCTCAAATATCCTAAATTAAACAACCACTATACAACCTTAGTCCTAGTTTAGCCTAGGGTTTTGAAAATATATCCTAGGGCTATCAGAAAGCCTAATCTGAACAACTGGGTAGGCCTACTGCCAGTCAGACAATCTAATTAAAATATCTGAATTAAATAGAAATTAATAATCTTCACTAGAAATTAACCAACTTTACAAAAAACAAAACAAAAGTACACTTAGGCTGAATATAAATTCTTGATAAAAACCTAAGGATTAGGCCCACCCTAGCCTTTATTATTTACCTAATACTACTTCAAGAAATCACACCTCAATATTAAATTAATGAATACCACTATTAATAATACAAACAAATCAATCACCCAACAATATAAAAACTTAAAAATATAAAATAACTTAAAAATAAAAAATTTGTACTGGTAAAATAAAGAGACCACTTCAAACACAACCTTCTCTGGTGAAAGCACCACTACCACTACCACTCGATAGGCCCTTGTGGCTTCTAACTGTCTCTATTTTCCTATGTTCCTAAATTGTAAGTACTCCCATACTGCTGAAGCTGATCTTTTAGCCACAGTAACTGAAAGTATAAACAAAATAATAATTTTAAAACAATGTAGCTAAATAATACAAGTTTGATACACAGCAATAAAATAGCAATGAAATGTTTAAATACAGGTTATATTGATAATTTTATATCTTACATTTTTTCAAACTTTAACTTAGGGCCTTACTTAAGTAAACCTGTTGCATCACTATTGTAAATCAGGAAAAAAATTAGTTTAAATGAATGTTGGCCATTCTACTCCTTCCTTCTAATTAAATTAATCTCAATTAAAGTTATATCTAATTTTCTTAACCTAAAATTTCAGTGCTTTTAATCTCCTCACAAATTTAGGCAACCCCAGCCAAATTTGGGAGACCCTGGCAAAATTCCAGCCCTGGTCAGTACTTAGCTTTATATAGTAAGATGGGAAGAGGAAGATAATCAGAAAATAAACCAATACTAATGTAGGTACATAAATTGCTAAATCTAACAAACTAGTTCAACTTAACCTAACCTTTACTTAAAGGGTAAATGTACACTAATGGCCAGCAAATAGGCCTAACCTAAATAAAAAAATTAAATAGGCTAAATAAAAAGGTGCTAAAATGTACTTCAAGTATTTCAAATATCTAGTAACAATATTATGAAATATTGATAATTTTTGCAGTCATTTTCTGCCTATATTGCTATAAGGCATAGGCACATTCAGTGTAAAAGCTTAATTATATCATTTTATAACAGGATTTTTAGTACTTCAACCATTTTTAAATTTATTGAACTCGATTTTTCCAACCTATTTTTATCGTTTTTCTTCAATATATATTACATTACCAGTTTATATTTTGAAGAACATCTAAATACCAGTTAAGTGAATCACTATATAAAATTAGTAATTAATGTAATTTAAATGAATATCTGGCAATTTTAGCTGAATATCTGGCCAGATATCTAGTATCCAGTTTTTGAAAACTGCTTGATAAGTATCCAGCTATATAACAAATTTGGTATCAGGTCTATCCCTAATGGTAATGATAATAGGTTAATATGCAGTTTACGTATCTTGCCTGGCATTTAGTTGTTATTTAAAATATAAACTGGAAATGTAATGTATATTGAAGAATAACTTTAAATTTGGGGAAAACTTAAATTCAATAAATTTAAAATTGGTTAAAGTATTAAAAATCTTGTTATAAAATATAATAAGGCCGACGAAACTGAATGTGACTGCACCTTATAAAAAATAACATTAATATATCAATATTTCGTAAGAGAAAACATTGTTGCTAGATATTTAAAATACTTAAATACATTTTAGCATTTTTTTTTTTTTTTAGGTTAGGCATTTTTGCTGGTCATTAGTGTGTATTTTCACTTCAAGTTAAGATTAGGTTAAGTCAAACTAGTTTGTTAGATTAATATCGATATATCCCTACATTAGCAGATATATATTTTCAGATAATCTTCCTCTGCCCAATATCTTATGAGATATTTTTAAAGTTTCAGAAGACAGCCAAGCTTTATGATGCTCAATATCTATTTTTAAGTTGCCTTAAATACATTTTAATTTACTGAATTTGAATTTTCCTCACATTTAAATACTTTTTTAAGTAATTGTGTCATTCACAGTAGTGAAATTTTTTGAATGACAGAGGTTCTTGAAACAAATAACATACCTACATGTTGCAAGTTCATCTAGGACTACATATAGAGACAGTACAAGGTTGCTACAAAAGTATATATAGGTATAGAAATTGCAACAATTTTATAACTATTTCCAAGGAAAAAAAAATAAATATATATATATATATATATATATATATATATATATATATATATATATATATATATATATATATATATATATATATATATATATATATATATTCTTAGCAAGCATTGTTTTTTTTGGTAGGTTAGACATTTTTATTAATAGTAAGGCATAGTTAGTGAAGTTATCTGATGGCCATTAGGTGTAGTTTATCATTTAAGTACAGGTTAGGTTGTTGAATTAGTTTATTATATCTAACAAACTAGTTAGACTTATCCTAACTAAGACTTAAAGGGTAAAACTACAACTAACAGCCAGTAAATAGACACAATTACCATTTTTTCTTCAATATACATTAAATTTCCATTTATATCTTGAATAATGACTAAATAATAGCTAAGAGACAAACTGCATATTTACCATATTTTATTAAATCATTTTTAAATGGTGGTAATAATTCTTCGAATGGCCTTCATTTGAACAAAAATAGCAAAACCAATTGAATATAAGGTTGCCATATCTGTCCTTTGACTGTTCTGTTATTTTTCTGGAATGTACTGTAATAAACCTTCGATATAGCAATGCAAATTTTTTTGACATTTGTATTATTATTTAGCTTTCATTTCATTTATGTTTATTAAATAATAATTTTATTATTTAGTTTTCTAACATACTTAGTTTGACTTCATAACCTGAACAACTGATAGATGGAAAGTTGCCATGGGATACATATCCCACAGAAACGTTCCATCAATCAGTTAGACCGGCATTACACAGCAAACTTCAGTCGTTTATATAGGCTGTTTAATTCCATTTTCTCTTTTAAATATAGAAAATGGAGACATCCAAGAATGTTGTTATTGCTAGAAATGTATATGAAAAGAAAGAATAGAACAGTTTAAAAGACAGTCGATTTCATTTTTGCAGCAGTATTTTTTTTAAAAAAGTTTTTGGGGGTT
>SEYY01021797.1:2500-7500 GCA_009176605.1 Armadillidium nasatum
TATTTGGATTCAAACTTCAATTTTGAAGAAAAATCATGTTCTCAAGTTTTAAATTAACATAAATTTCCTATCTTTAAATATATATATATTATATATATTATATTTATATATATATATATATATATATATATATATATATATATATATATATATATATATATATATATATATATATATATATGTTTCCTCCGGTGGGCAAAGGCCGGAGGCCTACCAAATTCCACCGGAGTTGGGAAAGATCTAATATCATGGTCGATGGTGGCCGACGTGTCCAGATACACGGCGTTTGAAAGTATGCAAGTCAAAGGAAGTTGGGAAAACAGATGAAGGGAGTGTTTTCCAGACTTTACCAGTAGAGTATATGTAAGACTGAGCAAAGCGGTTAAGTCTGGGGTCGGAGAGTTGGACAGAGAAAGGATGAGAATGGGTAGAAAGGCATGTCGCACGTGCTCTTCTCAATGGAGGAGGTATGCGACGAGAGAGTTCAGAAGAGCAGTGTCCGTTGTAATAGCGATAGTAAAGAGAGAGTGACTGCAACAATTCGACGGGCAAAAAGAGATTGGAGAGAGTTAGTAAGAGCAGGAGAGTTGATGAGACGAAATGCCCTTGACTCCACCTTCTCTAGGAGAGCTGTAAGTGTGGAACCACCCCAGATGTGCGAAGCATACTCCATACAGGAGCGAGCAACACCCCTATACAGAGCAAGCAACTGGGGTGGCGTGAAGTAATTCTGAAGGCGCCTCAGAACACCCAACCTTTTAGAAGCTTGTTTAGAAAGAGAAGTAATGTGATCTTTCCAAGAAAGATCACGAGAAAAAAAACACCAAGAATATTAAGAACAGATGAAGGCTTGAGTTGTGTGTTTTCGAAGAAGATATCATAGTTGTGTGGAAGATTGTGTCGAGTGGAGAGATGAAGGAATTGAGTTTTTGAGGCATTGAAAACAACCATGTTTTCTTTGCCCCAATTTGAAATACGAGAAAGATCAGAGGTTAGTTGCTCCAAGGCTACCCTTCTAGAGTCTATCAACTGCTGTTGGGTGGGACGTTTTTCAAACTGGAAAGAATAATGAAGGGTGGAGTCATCAGAATAGGAGTTGATAGGAGGTGAGGTGATAGAGAGAAGGTCATTAATGAAAAGTAGAAAAAGTGTTGGTGATAGGACAGAACCCTGAGGAACACCACTGTTAACATATTTAAAGGATGAACGGTGGCCGTCTACAACAGCTGCTATAGAACGACCGGAAAGGAAATGAGCGAGAAGATCACAGAGAGAAGGATAGATACCGAAAGAGGGAAGAAATCAAAGCTTTGTGCCAGACTCTATCGAAGGATTTCGATATGTCCAGCGCGACAGCAAAAAAGATTCACAGAAATGCCGAATAGCGGAGGACCAAAAGTCAGAGAGAAGGGAAAGAAGATCACCCGTAGAGCGTTTCTTACGAAAGCCATACTGGCGATCAGACATAAGATTTGAAGAATTGAGATGTTTCCAAATATTCCTGTTAAGGATAGATTCGAAAACTTTAGAGAGAACGGAGGTCAAAGAAATAGGACGGTAGTTGGAGGGTTGAGAGGGGTCCCCCTTCTTCGGCACAGGTTGAATGAGCGCACGTTTCCAGCAAGAAGGGAAGGTTGAAGTAGAGAGACAAAGACGAAATAGTTTACGGAGGCAGGGTGCAAGCTCGGAAGCACAAGTTTTGAGAACCACAGGAGGAATACCATCAGGACCGTACGCCTTCTTAGTATTAAGCTCAGAGAGAGCAGAAATAACATCTTTAGAAGAAATTCTATTTGTAGGCATAATTGAGTTAGAGGGGGTTGAAGGAGGAGTAATAGCCCCGGAATCGTCTAAGGTTGAATTAGAGGCAAAAGTTTGAGCAAAGGGTTCAGCTTTAGAAGGTAAAACAGCAGTTGTGCCGTCGGAAGATATTAAAGGAGGGAAAGAGGAAGAAGCAAAGTTAGAGTTGACATTTTTTTGCAAAATGCCAGAAAGAACGTGAAGAAGAGGAACCAGAAAGATTATTGCGTTTTCTACGGAGAAAGGAGTTTTTAGTGTTACGAAGGATAGATTTTGCACGATTCCGGGATGAAATATAAGTAGCGTGAGTTTCTGGAGTTTGAAGACGACGGTAATCCCTGAAGGCAGCATCCCTGCAGCGGATAGCACGAGAACAAGCAGATATAACCAAGGTTTGTTAGGTTTAGTAGAAGGGAAAGAATATGGAATGTATGCCTCCATGCCAGAGAAAATCACCTCGGTAATGCGTTCTGCACACTCCAAGGGACCCCTCCCACGGAAGCAATTATCATTCCACAGGAAATCGAAGAAGTACGACCGCAAGTCCGACCAGCTTGCGGCACCGAAGTGCCACAAACGTTTCCTTTCCGTAGAAGGGGGTCTTTCCTGCGGAAGACTTGAAGAGATAGAAGAGGATACAGAGATAAGAAGGGGATCGGAGGAACCCAGAGGAGGAAAGAGTTTAACAGTATAAGGAGAAGGATTAGAAGTTATGAAAATTTCTAGAATGTTGGGTTCATCTCCAAGACTATCAGGGATACGAGTAGGGAGCTGCACCAACTGCTGAAGGTCGTTTTGGATAGCGAAAAGAAAGGCATGTTCACCAGCTGTATCATGATAACTAGAAGAAAGCCATTGGTGGTGGTGAACATTGAAATCACCTAATATGATGATTTCAGAGAAAGGAGAAGAAGAAAGAATGTGCTCTATTTTGGAGTTTAAATAGTCGAAGAATTTAGGATAGTCAGTAGAATTAGGAGATAAATAAACAGAACAAATGAATTTAGTTGTAGAATGGCAAGAGAGCCTAAGCCATAAGGTTGAGAATTCGGAAGACTCCAAATTAGAGACACGAGAACAAACGACATCGTTGCGCACGTATGCACAACAACCGCCTTTGGATGAAAATTGAGGATAGAGACAGTAGGAGGAAACAGAATAGGGTTTGCTATCAGAACCTCAAACATCTGAGTTTCGGTCAAGAATAAGAGGTGAGGTCTAGAAGAAGAAGAGGTGATGTTCAACAAAGTGGAAATTAGAATGCAGACCGCGAATGTTGCAGAAATTAATGAAAAAAATAGACCGTGCATCAGGACGAGCCGGCAGTTGTGTCCTGGTGGCACCAACCCCATCACCGGAGACCACCAACTCCCAAGTGGTGGTGGGGGAAGGGGTGGATGAGGGCCTATTTTTGGAAGCCGCCCCCCGTGGCTTCTCCGAGGCTACCGAAGTTGACGCCATTATTGATTTTTTTTTTAAGATGTGTTAGAAATGTTTTATGTATGTAAAGGAGAGCCTACTCCATGTAGATAGAAGGTGAGCGCGAAAGGGAGCGAACCATTGGGCACCGGGATGAGATAGGAGTACCTTTAACACCCCGTATACCCAACAGGGGGTAATCTCATCGCTTTGGGAGCGCTACTTCCCTCCCTCGAATATATATATATATATATATATATATATATATATATATATATATATATATATATATATATATATATATATATATATATATATATATATATATATATATATATATATATATATTGAAAACCACTGGATTGAATTGAGGGAAACGGTTACTGCTACAGTCATGAGGGTATGATTCTATTGATGGAAGCTAACCTACAGTAAAATAAACCACAGGATGCGTCTTACAGTGGTTAGATCTTTGATCACCTACATCTTATTAACATAAGGCTTTTATAGGCCATTGTTGGAGCTGACAACAAACGAAACAATTTACAGAAGAAGTTCGCATATGCTTCCCTTTCAGAAATTTATCCTTTAATTTTCAAGGAAGAGTCGATATCACCTAAAGTCAAACTGATCTTTCTGTGCTGAAAAAAAAAACATAATACTGACCTCGGAGAACTTCAATTTCTAGAAAAGGTAATAAAATTCCAAGTGGTCATGATTAACAATATCGAATGTGGTGCAAATGATTCAGAAGAAAGCAAAAAGTGCTTTGTTTCGAATTGGGAAAAACTGAACCTCTAAACTGAGTTTGAGAGCACTATCATAGTTCATTAATGAATATGAGGGATGGTGAAGTTCTTGGAACTTATTTGGGCCTTCAGTTTTCAATCTACGGTTTATGTCATAACTGAATTTTACTCGAAAAAGTTTCTATAAAGATAGAGTCTCTATAAAGATGGTCATGCTGTTATCGAGGCTTTGAGTAAAACTTATTATGAGTAGAAACCAGTTTGAAATATCGGTCCATCCCACAGCAATTGGCCGATCACAATAGAAATGTTAACTTGTGGGTTCGGCGCATGGAGTTGTGTAAGACAATTAAGAGAAGGTTTGCTTCGCTTTGAAAAGGGAAGGAAATGATTAAATGAGCCCTGAACCTTTTTCGTGACTAAAGAAAAGTCACATGAGACATTCGTTGAAAATGTTGGAATTTCGTGAAATGAACAGCTGTTTTAAAAAGAGTCTTCGTTATCATTGCAAAGAGTTCGATCAGACACTCGGTGATAAGAGAAAAAGAAATATTCTTCCTTAGTAGACCCGAACTAAAGCCATTAATCGACCTTCTTAAAAGCTATGATTCGGAAAGATATCCTTAATCTCAAGAAACTGGACAAAACTGAGAGTGACGATTATTGTTCGTGTTTTATACTGGTGTCTTATATTGGTGAAGTTATTGAGTGCTGATAGTATCAAGAATATTTCTCACATGGTTTTTCACAAGAAATCTATTTAGGTCACCATGATGTGAAGTTTTGCAGTTTTTTTTTTTAAATATATATATATATATATATATATATATATATATATATATATATATATATATATATATATATATATATATATATATATATATATATATATATATATATATATATATATATATATATATATATATATATATATATATATATATATATATATATATATATATATATATATATATATATATATATATATATATATATATATATATATATATATATATATATATATATATATAT
>SEYY01021797.1:10000-17002 GCA_009176605.1 Armadillidium nasatum
AAAAAGTAAAGGCAGCCCATTAATATGAAAGAACTGACAACCTTTAAAGGACTACGTCATTCTGCCGTATAAAAGATCTCGTGACGTCACATTGAATAAAAATAATTATCATTAGTTTTAAAGTTATTTTTTTTTAATTAAAATGTTTTTTTTTTTATCTTATAAAATGATTTGGCGTTCGTCGATTAACTAAAAAAACAAACAAACATATCATTTCTTTTTCGTACTTACGCTGAGAAGGAAAAAAAAAACGGGCCCCCTATACTAAAGTATTACCATAATTATAAAAATAATAACATAATAATAATAATAATAACAATAATAATAATAATAATAATAATAATAATAATAAATAATAATAAGAATTCTTTTAATAATAACAAATAATAGTTATGTCCATAATAACCTTTGGAAAAAGAATTATTGAAAGAAAATTTTTAGATAAAGGGGTCGAAAGTTGATTAATAATCTGAAAATCAATTTTCCTTTTAGCAGGACCTTTTTAAATAAAAATGCTCTTTAAAAAGACATATTTTCAATTATGGGGACAGCATTGTACAAGTTAGGATTTTTTTTTTGTGTTCTCAATTAGGCAAAGGCCATAGGACTTCCAATTTCATCTAGAGTTTTGGAAAAGTTAGAAATCTTGTCGCTAACATTCGACGTGACCCTATACACGGCATTTAAAAGTATGTAACCAACGGAAGCCGAAGAATCATATTAAAAGAGTATATTTAAGGATTAAAGTGTAGAGTACATTTGGGATTGAGCACAGTGGTTAAGCATAGAGTAGAGAGTTTGGCTAAACAACAAAGAGTCAAAATCTTTTAAATATTTGCTTTTCCCTTTTAAGAAGTGATTATAATTTGCTCATTTGACAATCTAATGATGCATAAATCGTCGAATTAATACTTTGAATGATCAAAACTATCTTTTTCCTAACAGAAGATGATATATATATATATATATATATATATATATATATATATATATATATATATATATATATATATATATATATATATATATATATATATATATATATATATATATATATATATATAATAATTAATAATAATAATAATAATTCTTATAATAATAATAAATAATAGTCATATCCAAAATAAACTTTGGAAAAAGAATTATTGAAAGAAAATTTTTAGATAAGGGGTCGAAAGTTGATTGATAATCTGAAAATCAATTTTCATTTTAGCAGGAACTTTTTAATTAAAAATGCTCTTTAGAGAGACATATTTTCAATTATGGGGACAGCATTGTACAAGCTAGGATTTTTTTTTTTTTTTGTGTTCTCAATTAGGCAAAGGCCATATGACTTCCAATTTCATCTAGTTTTGGAAAAGTCGGAAATCGTGTCCCTAATATTCGACGCTACCCTATACACGGCATTTAAAAATATGCAATCAACGGAAGCCGAAGAATCAGATTAAAAGAGTATATTTAGGGATTAAACTGTAGAGCACATATAGGATTGAGAACAGCGGTTAAGCGTGGAGAAGAGAGTTTGGCAAAAAAACAAAGAGTCTGTTTAGAAAGGCAGGTCGCACAAGCACTTTTCAATGGAGACGGCATGTGACATGACAGTTTTGAAGAGCAGTGTCTATAGTAATAGCGAAAGTATAGATAGATTGAAGCTACAATTCGAGGGGCAGAAAAAGATTAGGGAGTGTTAGTAAGAGAAATAAAGTTTATAAGACGAAAAGCCCTAGACTCCATAGCCTCTTTTTAATATTTACTTTTCCTTTTTAAGTAGTGAATATAATTAACTCATTTGACAATCTAATGATACATAAATCGTCGAATTATACCTTTGAATGATCAAAATAATCATTCATCCCAAAACATGATATATATATATATATATATATATATATATATATATATATATATATATATATATATATATATATATATATATATATATATATATATATATATATATATATATATATATATATATATATATATATATATATATATATAATTAATAATAATAATAACAATTCTTTTAATAATAATAAATAATAGTTATCTCCATAATAACCTTTGGAAAAAGAATTATTGAAAGAAAGTTTTTAGATAGAGGGATAGAAAGTTGATTGATAATCTGAAAATCAATTTTCATTTTAGCAGGACCTTTATAATAAAAATGCTCTTTAGTGGGACATATTTTCAATTATGGGGACAGCATTGTATATGTTAAGATTTTTTTTTTGTGTTCTCAATAAGGCAAAGGCAATAGGACTTCCAATATCATCTAGAGTTTTGGAAAAGTTAGAAATCTTGTCGCTAACTTTCGACCTGACCCTATACACGGCATTTAAAAGTATGTAATCAACGGAAGCCGAAAAATCAGATTAAAAGAGTATATTTAAGGATTAAACTGTAGAGTACATATAGGATTGAGAACAGCGGTTAAGCGTAGAGTAGAGAGTTTGGCAAAAAAACAAAGAGTCTGTTTAGAAAGGCAGGTCGCACAAGCACTTTTCAATAGGAAGGTATGTGACATGACAGTTTTGAAGAGCAGTGTTTATGGTAATAGCGAAAGTATAGATAGATTGAAGCTACAATTCGAGGGGCAGAAAAAGATAAGGGAGTGTTAGTAAGAGAAATAAAGTTTATAAGACGAAAAGCCCTAGACTCCATAGCCTCTTTTTAATATTTACTTTTCCCTTTTAAGTAAGTGAATTATAATTAACTCATTTGACAATCTAATGATGCATAAATCGTCGAATTAATACCTTTGAATGATCAAAACTAATCATTCATCCCAAAACATGATATATATATATATATATATATATATATATATATATATATATATATATATATATATATATATATATATATATATATATATATATATATATATATATATATATATATATATATATATATATATATATATATATATATATATATATATCAATTCTTTTAATAATAATAAATAATAGTTATCTCCATAATAACCTTTGGAAAAAGAATTATTGAAAGAAAGTTTTTAGATAGAGGGATAGAAAGTTGATTGATAATCTGAAAATCAATTTTCATTTTAGCAGGACCTTTATAATAAAAATGCTCTTTACTGGGACATATTTTCAATTATGGGGACAGCATTGTATAAGTTAAGATTTTTTTTTTGTGTTCTCAATAAGGCAAAGGCAATAGGACTTCCAATTTCATCTAGAGTTTTGGAAAAGTTAGAAATCTTGTCGCTAACTTTCGACCTGACCCTATACACGGCATTTAAAAGTATGTAATCAACGGAAGCTGAAGAATCAGATTAAAAGAGTAAATTTAAAGATTAAACTATAGAGAACATATAGGATTGAGCACAGCGGTTAAGCGTGGAGTAGAGAGTTTGGCAAAAAAACAAAGAGTCTATTTAGAAAGGCAGGGCGCACAAGCACTTTTCAACGGCGAAGGTATGTGACATGACAGTTTTGAAGAGCAGTTTCTATAGTAATAGCGAAGTATAGATAGAGTGAAGTTACAATTCGAAGCGCAGAAAAAGATTGGAGAGTGTTAGTAAGAGAAATAAAGTTTATAAGACGAAAAGCCCTAGACTTTATAGTCTCTTTTAAATATTTACTTTTCCCTTTTAAGAAGTGATTATAATTAGCTCATTTGACAATCTAATGATGCATAAATCGTCGAATTAATACTTTGAATAATCAAAACTATCTTATTCATCCCAAAAGATGATATATATATATATATATATTATATATATATATATATATATATATATATATATATATATATATATATATATATATATATATATATATATATATATATATATATATATATATATATATATATAATATAATATATAATAATAATAATAATAATAATAATAATAATAATAATAATAATAATAATAATAATAATAATAATAATAATAGTAATAACAACTCTTTTAATAATAATAAATAATAGTTATGTCGATAATAACCTTTGGAAAAAGAATTATTGAAAGAAAATTTTTAGATAAGGGGGTAGAAAGTTGGTTGATAATCTGGATATCAATTTTTATTTTAGCAAGACCTTTTTAAATAAAAATGCTCTTTAGAGAGACATATTTTCGATTATGGGGACAGCATTGTACAAGTTAGGATTTTTTTGAGTTCTCAATTAGGAAAAGGCCATAGGACTTCCAATTTCATCTAGTTTTGGAAAAGTCGGAAATCGTGTCCCTTACATTCGACGTTACCCTATACACGGCATTTAAAAGTATGTAATCAACGGAAGCCGAAAAATCAGATTAAAAGAGTATATTTAAGGATTAAACTGTAGAGTACATATAGGATTGAGAACAGCGGTTAAGCAAAAAAACAAAGTGTCTGTTTAGAAAAGCAGGTCGCACAAGCACTTTTCAATGGAGACGGCATGTGACATGACAGTTTTGAAGAGCAGTGTCTATAGTAATAGCGAAAGTATAGATAGATTGAAGCTACAATTCGACGCGCAGAAAAAGATTAGGGAGTGTTAGTAAGAGAAATAAAGTTTATGAGACGAAAAGCCCTAGACTCCATAGCCTCATTTAAATATTTACTTTTCCTTTTTAAGTAGTGAATATAATTAACTCATTTGACAATCTAATGATACATAAATCGTCGAATTATACCTTTGAATGATGAAAATAATCATTCATCCCAAAACATGATATATATATATATATATATATATATATATATATATATATATATATATATATATATATATATATATATATATATATATATATATATATATATATATATATATATATATATATATATAATAATAACTTTTAATAATAACAAATAATAGTTATGTCCATAATATCCTTTGGAAAAAGAATTATTAAAAGAAAGTTTTTAGATAAAGGGATAGAAAGTTGATTGATAATCTGAAAATCAATTTTCATTTTAGCAGGACCTTTTTAAATAAAAAGGCCCTTTAGTGGGACATATTTTCAATAATGGGGACAGCATTGTATAAGTTAAGATTTTTTTTGTGTTCTCAATTAGACAAAGGCCATAGGACTTCCAATGTCATCTAGAGTTTTGGAAAAGTTAGAAATCTTGTTGCTAACTTTCGACCTAACCCTATACACGGCATTTAAAAGTATTTAATCACCGGAAGCCGAAGAATCAGATTAAAAGAATATATTTAAAGATTTAACTATAGAGTACATATAGGATTGAGCACAGCGGTTAAGCGTGGAGTAGAGAGTTTGGCAAAATAACAAAGAGTCTGTTTAGAAAGGCATGTCGCACAAGTACATTTCAATGGAGAAGGTATGTGACATGACAGTTTTGAAGAGCAGTGTCTATGGTAATAACGAAAGTATAAATAGATTGAAGTTACAATTCGATGCGCAGAAAAAGATTGGAGAGTGCTGGTAAGAGAAATAATGTTTACAAAACGAAAAGCCCTAGACTCCATAGTCTCTTTTAAATATTTACTTTTCCCTTTTAAGAAGTGATTATAATTAGCTCATTTGACAATCTAATGATGCATAAATCGTCGAATTAATATTTTGAATGATCAAAACTATCTTTTTCATCCCAAAAGTAGATATATATATATATATATATATATATATATATATATATATATATATATATATATATATATATATATATATATATATATATATATATATATATATAATAATAATATAATAATTCTTTTAATAATAATAAATAATAGTTATGTCGATAATAACCTTTGGAAAAAGAATTATTGAAAGAAAATATTTAGATAATGGGGTCGAAAGTTAATTGATAATCTGTAAATCAATTTTCATTTAAGCAGGACCTTTTTAAATAAAAATGCTCTTTAGAGAGACATATTTTCAATTATGGGGACAGCATTGTACAAATTAGGATTTTGTTTTGTGTTCTCAATTAGGCAAAGGCCATAGGACTGCCAATTTCATCTAGTTTTGGAAAAGTCGGAAATCGTGTTCCTAACATTCGCCCTGACCCTATACACGGCATTTAAAAGTATGTAATCAACGGAAGCCGAAAAATCAGATTAAAAGAGTATATTTAAGGATTAAACTGTAGAGTACATATAGGATTGAGCACAGCGGTTAAGAGTGGAGTAGAGAGTTTGGCAAAAAAACAAAGAGTCTGTTTAGAAATTCAGATCGCACAAGCACTTTTCAATGGAGACGGCATGTGACATGATAGTTTTGAAGAGCAGTGTCTATAGCAATAGCGAAAGTATAGATAGATTGAAGCTACAATTCGACGGGCAGAAAAAGATTAGGGAGTGTTAGTAAGAGAAATAATGTTTTTAAGACGAAAAGCCCTAGACTCCATAGCCTCTTTTCAATATTTGCTTTTCCTTTTTAAGTAGTGAATATAATTAACTCATTTGACAATCTAATGATGCATAAATCGTCGAATTATACCTTTGAATGATCAAAACAATCATTCACCCCAAAACATGATATATATATATATATATATATATATATATATATATATATATATATATATATATATATATATATATATATATATATATATATATATATATATATATATATATATATATATATATATATATATATATATATAACTTATTAATAATAATAAATAATAGTTATGTCCATAATTACTTTTGGAAAAAGAATTATTGAAAGAAAGTTTTTAGATAAAGGGGTATAAAGTTGATTGATAATCTGAAAATCAATTTTCATTTTAGCAGGACCTTTTTAAATAAAAAGGCCCTTTAGTGGGACATATTTTCAATTATGGGGACAGCATTGTATAAGTTAAGTTTTTTTTTTTTGTGTTCTCAATTAGGCAAAGGCCATAGGACTTTCAATTTTATCTAGAGTTTTGAAAAAAGTTAGAAATCTTGTCGCTAACTTTCGAGGTGACCCTATACACGGCATTTAAAAGTATGTAATCAACGGAAGCTGAAGAATGAGATTAAAAGAGTATATTTAAAGATTAAACTATAGAGTACATATAGGATTGA
>SEYY01021798.1:2500-7500 GCA_009176605.1 Armadillidium nasatum
AGTATTACAATTGTTAATAGTAATATTTTTTTTAACTATATTATAAAATTTACAATATTCAAAATCTGGAATATTATATTATGTATGTTATTATGTATAATTTTAATGGGCTTCAAGGACGAATTCGTCTCCCCAGAAGCCCATTTCAGTTTAGTATCAAAGCATATAAAGTACACGATATTTGTATATATGTTCATTTGTAACTGAAAAAATAAATAAAGATTAAAGATTATCACTGTTATTGTTAGAATAGGTATTTTTTTTTGTTTTTTTATTTATTATTATTATTATTATTATTATTATTATTATTATTATTATTATTATTATTATTATTATTATTATTATTATCATTATTATATTTTTATTATTATATTATTATTATTATTATTATTATTATTATTATTATTATTATTATTATTATTATTATTATTATTAAAATTAAAATTAAAATTAAAATCACAACTCTTATTTTTAGGCAAAATGATACCGTTCCATTAAAAATGATTCTTTAACTCATAATGAATAGTACCATTTATTAATAACACACTTGTTCTTATTTTTAATAATAATAATAATAATAATATAATAATAATAATAATAATAATAATAATAATAATAAATAATAATAATAATAATAATAAATAAATAATAAAATAATAATAATAATAATAATAATAATAATAATAATAATAATAATAATAATAATAATAATAATAATAATAATAATAATAATAATAATAATAATAAATAATAATAATAATAATAATAATAATAATAATAATAATAATAATATAATAATAATAAAATAATAATAATAATAATAAAAATTTTTATTAAAAAATAACTCTGATCTATACTATTTCTAACTAAAGAAAATAAACAAGGGAGAGAGTTTTGCATCTTTTCAGTTTATATAATTTATGCATAAATATAATGAGTAATAATACTATGATAAGTTTTTTTGGAATATATTATAAGCTAATCATAAAAATAAATGATAAAAAAAAGCAATAATAAGAATATAAGAATATATATATATATATATATATATATATATATATATATATATATATATATATATATATATATATATATATATATATATATATATATATATATATATATATATATATATATATATATATATATATATATATATGATATATATATATATATGCTATATATATCTATATGTCAATTTGAGATAAAATCTTGCTAGAGAGTTTCTACTTTACAGAGTCTCTCTTCCTCTCTTTGGGAAAACATTCGTCATATACTTTCCCTCTTGATTGTGATTGTTTTTTCTTCTTTAGACTTGTTGACATTCATAACTTATGTTTTTTCATTCAGTGTGTTTGGATTGTGACAATCGTTCTATTAAATCTTCTCCTTTCCTTGGGTTTGTTCATTTCGGTTAGTGACGTCATAATCCTTGAATTACAACTACGGGAGAATTAGTGGGCCACGTATTTGCTTTGTAATTACCTAATTATTTCATTCCCTTTTTCACTGTTTCGAAAAAGTCTCAAAGTAACAACATCAATTAATTATTACAGGATTCTTCTACTTTTTTAATTTTTTATTTATTTATTACATTTTTTTTTTTTTTTACTTTCCATACAACAGTTTGAATCCAAATAATAGCCTTTATATCAATGTTTTAATTTCATAAAGGTCTTCTCAATTATATTCTCTTCTACTTCTAGTACTACTATAAGAACTTCTTCTACTACTATTTCTTCTTCTATTACTATATATTTGGATGTTATATCCCTACTATTATTATCAATTGTTAGAATTCAGTAAAACATTTTACACATTTATACTCAAAATGTTTCTTTATTCATTTTCTAAAAATAGCGGAAGATCAAATTGGTTCTTAAATATGAGAAGAACTAGCCTTCGAAGATCGATCCTTATCTATCCTTTCCCCTGGAAATAGGATTTTATTCTCCTACCATTAATAACTATTTCTTTTCAACTCTTTACTTGTGTTTTCTTCATTGAAATTTCTCTCTTTAGTGGAATGGATTCTTATTGGAAATTCCACACTGGAACAACGAATTAAATTCCTTTTTATATAAAACAAAATTCCTGACATTAAATTCATCAATATCCTTGAATACTCCAAAAAATCCTTCATTATATTACTACTAATACAAACAATTTTTAATTTATTTCTGAAAACCACAAGACGATAATTATTAATAAATTGCATATTTTTATTTTTTTTTTCATATTATTATTATTATATTTTTTCCTTTGCAAGAAATGACATTGGACGCTCTGACGAAAAATGAAGCAGGATGAAGAAATAAAGGTCACACAAGCGTGAAAAAAATATATTATTAAAATTCATTTTAATAGTGCACATGTAAGAATATATATATATATATATATATATATATATATATATATATATATATATATATATATATATATATATATATATATATATATATATATATATATATATATATATATATATATATATATATATATATATATATATATATATATATATATATATATATATATATATATATATATATATATATATATATATATATATATATATATATATATATATATATATATATATATATATATATATATATATATATATATATATATATATATATATGATATATGATCTGAAAATGGTCGACTAATAAAATAGTTGTAACATTAAAATTATTTAACTAAGGTAATGAAAATTAGAAATATATATTCATTTGTGTTGACCCTGTATTGATCTTTTGCCACAGTCTACAAACTTAAATAAAATAAGTGAGATTTTTCATATACTTGAAATGTAAGTTATATACACAAATATAAAGAAAAATTAATTCCGCATTCGTATTGTATTTAACTGTATCTTTCTGAATTGCTTATTTAAAAAGAGGTTTTGAAGGATCTAATTTTAACTTTTATTTCACTTATTAACAAATATAAGTTAAGGTTTCTGTTGCCCTATTTTCCAGAATTAAGCATATCTGATATATATATATATATATATATATATATATATATATATATATATATATATATATATATATATATATATATATATATATATATATCTATCAACTTCAACCAGTTTTTCTTGTTGTAATTATGCACGCATTCAATCTTTGCCAATAAAGGAAGACCACTGTCAACACTCTAGCTATTGAGCTATTGTTCTATTTCTTTAGCCTCAGTACTTTCCAAGAGGGAAGATTTAGAAACCTCTTATATCTTATAATCTTATCTCATATCACCAATATGGCTTTCGTAAGGAGCGCTCTGCTCTTAGGCATTTTGGTGAATCTAAAAATTTCAATATAAAGATATCAAAAACTTCCGATAGAATCTGACAACGCAAATATATTTTATTTTTCGTTATCTATCTTTCTCTTTGTGGCATTCTCTCTGATTTCCTTCCCTGTCGCGATTGTTGAAGACTGTCGCTGTACATCGTAAAAAAAAATGTCTCAAAATAAATGTTCCTCAAGGCTCTGACCCATATAAAACTCTTTTCTTACTTATGAATAAAAATTTTTAACTAATGAATATTATGTCATTAATAATCTATCACTTCATCACTTATCAAAGTTGTTATTAATAAATAATAATCTGTGTTTTCATCACCTATCAACTAATGTGTCTCGACTACACCGTTCTTTCAATTTGAATGCAAACACAACCAGTAGCAAGTAAATGATGTTAGGAGAGAGTTTTCGAAACAAATAACCTCTGATCTATCACTTGTTTCTAACTTGAGAAGAAAATATGTTATTTTCAATGTCTGAAAATCTCGACTTAAACTTCAACCCAACTATAAATAACATCGTCTTTGAGAGCGAATAACATGGATCTTCGTCTGTCATTAATATCCTACCATTTGACTTTCGTTTGAGTGTTCTTCAATCATCTAAGGTAGTTTCACTAACATAGCTGTTCTAGGAAGCCTTTTCGTTTTATAACTCTTTCGTTATCTCCAACTCGTCAGTCTCAATCTCAATCCGACAGTCAAATTGTTGAATCATTCTCCCCATACTATCGCCATTACAACGACCACTTATCTTCAGGACTCTCTATTCGTATATATCCATCCTTTTCTGAGGAAAGCTGCTTTAACTCGTCTTTTCTCACAATTTCCTCCTATCTATTTACAGTTCTTTTACACCTAAATTAACTCAAATGTTCCGTCTTGCATGTACTCCACTGGTAAAATCTAGAATTATCTTTCCATTTTTTCCAACCATCTTTTACTTCCAAACTACGCGTATCAGAATATATCGATATTTAATTTGGCCTTTGTTTAGGATTTTCGCAACTATGGTAGAATTAACGTAGACTCTCGCCTATACCTACTTCAATGAACATACACACACACACACACACACACATATATATATATATATAATATATATATATATATATATATATATATATATATATATAATATATATTTATATATATATATATATATATATATATATATATATATATATATATATATATATATATCTTATAAATATATCATAAATGTCAAAAATAAGTGAAATAGACTTGCCAAAAAATGTTAAGCAAACTGTCTCTTAGAAGTAATTAGTCACAGAAAATATGTAAAATTTCGATTACTTCGAAAACTACGACAGTATTTGCCATTTTTAAAAGGGGGAAAAGTTGGCAGCACTGCATGACGGCTTTAATTTTGCTCCCTTTAAGAAGTTAAAAATTATTTTTAAAAATATATTATTTTGTTATTCTTTTTTTTTTAAACTAATAAATCTGTAAAAATATAATAAATTAAAAAGATATCTTATAAATAAATGATAAAATTAATAATTAGAAACGTAATGTGATAATAAAACAAAAATTTGTAAAATATATATGCATTACTTATATGTAATACTTAACACTATTCATAAATCAAAAAAATCTTCCATAAGTGAAAATATTTTAAAGAAAACTTTAAATACGGAGATTTTTGTATAATAATTAATTTCCAA
>SEYY01021798.1:12500-15000 GCA_009176605.1 Armadillidium nasatum
ATATATATATATATATATATATATATATATATATATATATATATATATATATATATAATATATATATATATATATATATATATATATATATATATATATATATATATATATATTCACAAATTTTAAACTTGTCAAAATTAAACATTTCTAATAGATATTTAGAAAATTCTTAGAACTTACCTTACAAATTTATATTCCAAATTCATTTTACGATTATTTCAAATTTATTTTGATTTCTAAATGATTATTCAGGAAGATACTTTTACTCAAAATATATAATTACGCCCTATATATATATATATATATATATATATATATATATATATATATATATATATATATATATATATATATATATATATATATATATATATATATATATATATATATATATATATATATATATATATATATATATATATATATATATATATATATATATATATATATATATATATATATATATATATATATTATATTATATATATATATATATATATATATATATTATATATATATATATATATATATATATATATATATATATATATAATATATATATATATATATATATATATATATATATATATATATATATATATATATATATATATATATATATATATATATATATATATATATATATATATATATATATAGTATATATATATATATATATATATATATATATATATATATATATATATATATATATATATATATATATATATATATATATATATATATATATATATATATATATATATATATGTATATATATATATATATATATATATATATATATATATATATATATATATATATATATATATATATATATATATATATATATATATAATATAGTATATATATATGTATATGTGTGTGTGTGTGTGTGTGTGTGTGTGTGTGTGTATGTGTATCTGATTAGTTGTCTACATGTGTACATGTGTGAGACAGAGAATTCATGTGTAAATTTGTGTGAACATTCAGTTATGTGTGCGTAGTGCAATAAATATTTGTAACCTTTGTAGTCTTTATAATTAGGGTGTCTGTTTTGGTAAACGTTGGCTTCAGGAGTTAAGAAGAGAGAAACTCAAACACGAAAATTTTGAAAAAAATTAATGTAGAGAAAAAAATATATATGAAAATAAGAAATAAAAAATTAAACGAAAGAAAAGGAAGAAAAATAGCAGAAGAAGAAGAACAAGAAGAACAAGAAGAAGAACAAGAAGAAGAACAAGAGCAAGAACAAGAACAACAACAACAACAACAACAACAACAACAACAACAACAACAACAACAACAACAACAACAAATAGATCAAGAAGAGCAATCAAGAAAAACATGTAGATAAAAATGAATAAAAAAAGAAAAAAAAAAAAGAACAAGAAAAGATAAGAATTAATGAAGGTGAAATAAAGAAAACTAGAAGAAGTGAAGAAGAAGAAAAAGAAGAGAAAAGTAGAAAACGGAGGAAAAGACCACGAGAGATAAAAAAAACGAACATATTAGGATAGAGAGAGAAAAAAAGAAGAACAGCAGCAAGAATAAAAAACAGAAATAAAGTAGAACAGCTAAAACGAGAACAAGAAAAAATAAAAAGAAGAACAATATCAAGAAGAAAAAAGAGAAAAGAAAATAAGAAAACAAGAAATTCGTGAACAGGACGACACTCAGTCGCATAACAAACAAAAAGAAGAACAACTACCAGAATAGCATGAAACAATAATGAAGAAGAAGAAGAAGAAGAAGAAGAAGAAGAAGAAGAAGAACAACAACAACAACAACAACAACAACAACAACAACAACAACAACAACAACAACAAAAGAAGAAGAAGAAGATCTTAGTGGAAATTAGAAAAAGAGAAATAGAAAAACCTAAAAGATGAAGAAAAAGAAAACAGATGTAAACTCATAAAGTAGTAAAGCAAAGAATTCAACAAGAAAAGGTTAATGAACAGATCTTAAAAAATAAATCAATAGTCGTAACTTGTTACTGACAAATTTCGGTTATTTTTTTTGTTTTTGTTTTTTGTTTGTGTGTTTTTTTAAAAAAAAATAAAAATAAAAAATAAACAGATATTGAGTCTCGTCAGAAAGATGTTTCATTAATGCTTTCGGAATCTCTTTATTTGTGCCTCTAAGCCTTTGGGGAAACTCCGAAACACGTTTTAAAGTTGGTCGGACTCTTCGTCCAAATCTTTCGAGGTCTCATAACAGTGGTTAAAAAAATGTTTCGAGATAAAATGAAAAATCAAAAGTTAATAAATATATATTTTGAAAAAAAAAAGAAACAGATGAAGGAAATGATAGAGGTAATTAAATGAGAATTTAAAATTATTACAATTATTCACACAAACGCACGAACACAAGTTTTTTACTCCTCTCTCTCTCTCTCTCTCTCTCTCTCTCTCTCTCTCTCTCTCTCTCTCTCTCTCTCTCTCTCTCTCTCTCTCTCTCTCTCTCTCTCTCTCTCTATATATATATATATATATAT
>SEYY01021798.1:17500-20000 GCA_009176605.1 Armadillidium nasatum
ATATATATATATATATATATATATATATATATATATATATATAATATATATATATACATTATTATTATATATAGGTCATTTTGTACTTAAAATGAAATACATGTAAATTATGATGAAGAAAACCTAGCTTATCTGCCAAGAGAATTTCGATTTCTTTTCTCTGTGTGAGTGTTTCCTACCCAGATTAACATTATTTCACTAAAAACATTTGAACAAGGAGCAAACAACTGTTTTCTTGCTAGGTTAGGAAGACAACTTTGTTGATATTTAGACATTTTCTTTTCACCACTATCGTTTTGTTTGATTTTTTTTCCATAAATATAGATTAAAGATAAGGTTCGACATCATTAATTTCTTTTCGTAACTTTTTTTTTCCTTTTCAAACTACTACCTCTATTCCTTATTTGCTTCTATCCATCTCTTTAAATCCTTTCTTCTGAAGAATGTTTGAACCCTCCAGTTATTTCCATTTAGTCATTTTTATTAGAACATGACCTGAGCAACATTTCATTGAAGCATTCCCAAATTAATATGAATCTTCTTTAGAAAGGTCTATTACTTCTTCTTCGTTAGTAACATCAGAATAAAGTGGAGAATACTGAATTTCCTGACTTTCTGCATGTGCTTCTTTCTTTTATTTTTAGATTTGAATTTATTTCCTCATTAATAAGCATTTATTTAATTTTATAATGTTCTTTTACATCGAGTGATGCTAATATAAACTATGGGCATAAGGCTGTTGATTGAAGGGTTTCTTTTTTTTATTTTAACGTTCGTTTAACGAGCTCAAAAGTTGTGAGAGCTTAGGTAATGGTAGCTTCTGGAACTTCTGAATTTCGTTTTTAATTTTGTTGATATGTATATGTATATGTATATATAATATATATATATATATATATATATATATATTATATATATATATATATTATATATATATATATATATATATATATATATATATATATATATATATATATATAATAATATATTTTATTTTTTTTTATTTTTTATAATTTTTTTCTAGGAAATAGGAAGGCTTAGTCCAATTTCTCATATTTCTCTATTTCTTAGAGCGGAATTATAAAGGCTATTCAGAATTTGGAAGATCACTAGAGCGGAATTAAAGAGGATTTAGTGTTGTTTATGGTTTTCGTCCATTGACCTTTCTAAAGCCACTCTATCAAAATATTTTCTCCACATTACATGCCGCTCAAAAGCCTTTAAAAATTCTAATTGAACGGCAACGATTCGATTTTAAATTCTCTTTTGTCTTTGAACACACACACACAAAAGAACACACATACACCCACACTCGCATGCACACAAACAAAGCACACGCACTTATATATATATATATATATATATATATATATATATATATATATATATATATATATATATATATATATATTATATATATATATATATATAATATATATATATATATATATATATATATATATATATATATATATATATATATATATATATATATATATATATATATATATATATATATATATATATATATATATATATATATATATATATATATATATATATGCCTGTGTCATCTACATTCTTAGACAAACAACAGAGAAGAGAAAGGTTATGGAAGTCAAGTTACTGGAGATCCTAGATTTCCTTAACCTCCTTTGGACCTCAGATGAAGCCCACTTCCATCTTGAAGGAAAGGTGAACTCAAAAACAAATATCTTCTGGTGAACTTTCAAACCCAATTAAGTAGTCACCAATCCTCTACACTCCCAAAAGTGCACAGTATGGCCTGTAATCTCTGCCAGAGACATCATCGGACCATTCTTCTTCGAGGAATCTGGAACGACTGTGTCAGTCACCAAAGAAAGGTATGTTGAGGTCCTCAAAACTTCCAAAAGTGAGCTACAGACCTTCTCTCCGTCGATTATGAGAAATGAGAAAGTTCTGGTTCCAGCAAGATGTCACACCCCAAACCTTACATCCGAAATTGGTTGAAAGAGAACTTTCGAGGCTGTGTGATCAGTCTCAAGACTGATTTTGAGTGGGCACCTCACAGCCCGGACCTTGGCTCCTAGATTTCTTCCTTTGAGGTTATCTCAAGGACCAAGTGTACGCAGGGAGACTCCAGAACCATCATTGTACTCAAGAAAATCATCAGAGATAAGAGTCATTCCTCGATCTGTTTGTAAGGAAGTCTTGGACAACTGGTCGAACACTGGTAGTATTTTTATGATTTCACTCACAATGATTACTGCTTCAGTAGAAGGACTCCTCAAAGTGAGAGAAATGCTTGACCAAGGTGATTTTCTCTGGCATAGATGTGAGCATTCCTCATTGTTTTCCTTTACTATACCGAATATGTCTTAGTTTAACTTTGCTTATTCTCGTGTTATTAATCCCATTTTTGTTAAAATTGGTTTTGGAGAATAAAATATTTACCATTGAGGGTACAAAAATAAATATAATTGTGAGAGATTCACACAGTTTCTAATTTATGCACCTA
>SEYY01021798.1:30000-32793 GCA_009176605.1 Armadillidium nasatum
TGAAAGAGAGAGAAAGAAAGATAAAAAGACAGAAGAGAGAAAGATAGGAAGTTAGAAGGGAAAGACAAAAAACAAAAAGATTAAAAAAAAAATGACAGAGAAAATTGACAATAAAGGAAACAGAAAGATAAGAAACAATTCTTTATATAAAGAGAAGAATCTTTGCGGAAGATTTTCTACGTCAATTTTTAACAAAATAAATATGTATAATTTCTGCCAACTTTTTAAAATGCAAATGCTTCTTCGTTCGTTACAAGTGTAAAATCACTCAGACAACGGAGCAAACAAAATTCGCACGTGTTTTTTTTTTTTTTCTTCATCTTCTTCTTCATCCATTGTAAAAAAAAAAAAAAAATAAAAAATCGATAATCATGAATGTCTTCATATATGTAGCAACACTGATTTTTCAATATAATAAAATAATCTTTGACATTTTCGATACAAAAGAATGGAATTGACATTAATTAACAGACGATGAAGTGTTTATATATTAAACACTTTTACAAGAATTTTAAGACTAATAAAAAAAAAGAAAAAAAAAATGAAAGAGTAAAGACGTGTTGTATTTTTTGTCGTTTTTATGTTTAGATTTTGTTCATAATTGTTGAGAGATACTTGTTATTTGTTCATATTACACTATTTTTAATAATTGAATATATATATATATATATATATATATATATATATATATATATATATATATATATATATATATATATATATATTATATATATATATATATATATATATATATATATATATATATATATATATATATATATATATATATATATATATATATATATATATATATATATATATATATATATATATATATATATATATATTATATATATATATATATATATATATATATATATATATATATATATATATATATATATATATATATATATATATATATATATATATATATATATATATATATATATATATATATATATATATATATATATATATATATATATATATATATATATATATATATATATATATAATATATATATATATATATATATATATATATATATATATATATATATATATATATATATATATATATATATATATATATATATATATATATATATATATATATATATATATAGTATATATATATATAATATATATATATATATATATATATATATATATATATATATATATATATATATATATATATATATATATATATATATATATATATATATATAATATATATATATATATATATATATATATATATATATATATATATATATATATATATATATCAGAGTTGGTGACCACCCGGTCTTATGGGAATTCATCACCTTCTCTGGTTGGAGCTATAGATGTCTTAGAGAAGTAAACTTCTAAAATGTGTAAAGTGTGAGATGAAGGTAACATTTCTTTGAGAAGGAGCTCTTCAGTGCTTGTGCCGATGGAGCATCTAAAATAAGTAGAAAAAATTAAGCTGCTTATATTGAATCTATGTATGTAAAATTGTAAAGTTGATTAATAATCTACTGTTGGTTTAAAAGTGTATATATAGTAGCACGTGAAATCTTTCATGGCCCGTTTAATTTTATTGTAATTTTTAATTGCTTATGGAATAGTGTGATCGAATTTGTGTTTTATCAGTAAGATACTGACTACGGAGAATGAAGGAATAATGTTGAAAATGTGTCTATAATAGAGAACGGGAGAGGGATCTTTAATTGTACAGTGTCTTGTATAAACACTTGTGTACTGGAGTTGAATTGTGCGTCTAAAATATTGAGGTGTTAATTTAAAGGAAAAATTTTACTTTTAAGTTTGAGATTGTGAATTGGAATGGTTTTGAAATAGTTATAATTCAAAGAACTGTGTTTTGAAGTTTTTGTAGATATTCTACGTTAATATTAAAGACATGGAATCGGTCTGAAGAAGCGTAGTTGGAGTAAATCTTAAAAACGTTTTTATATACTGAATTGAGAGCGGTTATTCAGTTGCTGAATTTGTTAAGGGCAAGGGAGCATTTGAAAGGAAGACAAGAAAATTTTTGTGCTCTTTTTAACGAGTAAAGTATTAAGGTAAGTGATGAAAGTGAACTGGAAACCAGAGAGGTAAATGGCAAATGAATGACCAAATATCTTTAGAGTTTCAATTAGTAGAATATGTTTCATTTAGTTTTATTTGAAAGTGGTAGGAAGAATGTTATATTTCTGCGGTGATTAAGGTGATGGAGATTTTTTTTGCTTGGGAGGCTGGCATTCTGTCGGAGATAAACCAACATTTTAGTTGGTGCATAGACTTTTGATTTGAGTGGTAGCAGTGACTCTGAGTAATAATGGAGAAAGAGTTAGTACAAGTTACTATTTTTAGTGTATGAGAGACTGGTAGTGGTGATATAGGCTGTAGTGAGAATGATGAGAACAGGGGATAAGGACTCCGAATCTCTGTATAATATTTTTGAAATGGTGATTTCTGTTATATATTGGGGCTGGACAACGAGTTAGGAAATTAAAAATCTATTTTTTTGAAATTGCTGAAAGCGAAGAAGTTTAAGATTTTATTTCCGAAAATGTATTTTAAGACAGCGTCGAAAGTTTTGTCAATATCTGTTGAATAATTGTCCATTTCTATAAATCCTAAAATAAAAATTTTACAAAATATTTTGTTCCGATTTTGAGACTCGTATTAAAAATTTATAAATCAAAATTTAAAATGGAAGTGTTACTTCAATTAAATAATTAATTAAAATATATATATATATAAATATATATTATATATATATATATATATATATAT
>SEYY01021799.1:30000-37500 GCA_009176605.1 Armadillidium nasatum
CCTTTTATTTATCTTCATTTTTATTCTTATTTTTAGATTCTCTTATTTACATTTTTCACCCCTCCTTTATTTATTATTCTTCTCTCTTCATTTTTAATCTTTTACTTGCATGATCCTTTTTAATTAGGTTTTGTCTATCTCATTTTCTCTGTTTTTCTATTTTTATTTATTTAATTATTTTTCATTTCCTTTTTCTTTCATTTTCTTTATTTTTTCTTTTTTTCTTTCTTTTCTTTGTTTTTTTATTTGCTTGTTTGTTTCTTTCGTTTTTCCTTTTTTTCTCCCTTCTTATCTTTCTCTCCTTACCTCTCTTATTCTTGTCAGTCTTTTTTTTCCCTTTCTCTCTCTCTCCCTCTCTCTCTCTCTTTCTCTTTCTGTCTCTCTCTCTCTCTCTCTCTCTCTCTCTCTCTCTTCTCTCTCTCTCTCTCTCTCTCTTCTCTCTCTCTCTCTCTCTCTCTCTCTGTCTCTGTCCCTCTCTCTGTTTCTGTCACTCTCTGTCTCTGTTTCTGTCTCTGTCTCTGTCTCTCTCTGTCTCTGTCACTCTCTGTCTCTCTGTCTCTCTCTCTCTCTCTCTCTCTCTCTCTCTCTCTCTCTCTCTCTCTCTCTCTGTCTCTGTCTCTGTCTCTCTCTCTCTCTCTCTCTCTCTGTCTCTCTCTCTCTCTCTCTCTCTCTCTCTGTCTCTCTCTCTCTCTCTCTCTGTCTCTCTCTCTCTCTGTCTCTCTCTCTCTCTCTCTCTCTCTCTCTCTCTCTCTCTCTCTCTCTCTCTCTCTCTCTCTCTCTCTCTCTCTCTCTCTCTCTCTCTCTCTTTCTCTTTCATTGACGTTTTTCATCTCGAATATATGTAACGCCAGTCATAAGCGTAAAAAGTGCCACTCTTAAAATGCAATTTTCTATTTATAGCCAAATAAATCTTCTATTACAACATTAATATTAAATCGATGTTGCCTTACTTTATTTCGGATAAAAAAAATAAGCACCAAAAAAGATTGCGAGACTTATAAACATCTTTCGTGTGGCCTTTACGTGTTATGAGATACTTTATTATTATTTTTATTATTATTATTATTATTATTATTATTATTATTATTATTATTATTATTATTATTATTATTATTATTATTATTATTATTAGGATTGTTACTATTATTATTATCATTATTCTTACACTTACTATTACTGTTACTATTATTATTCTTGCTTAAATGTTATTATTATTATAATTATTATTATTATATTATTGTTATTTTTATTATTATTATTATTATTATTATTATTATTATTATTATTATTATTATATATTTATTTATTATTATTATTATATTATTATATTATTATTATTATTATTATTATTATTATTATTATTATTATTATTATTATTATTATTATTTATATTAATCTATAATAATGGTAGTAATATTACTGGGTTATAAAGCTTTATGTTTTGATTATCATTCTGAAAGGTTTTAAGAAAGATTTTTTGAGTTTAAATACTTATTTAAATTTTATAAAAAGTAAAATAAAATATTCAAATATTGATTTTGAATTTTAAATACATACACATACACGCAAATTCACGCACGCACACGCACACACAAATGCACACACACATTTAAAAGAGTCAATATGAGGGAATGAATTATTGAGGGTAAACTCTAGACTCCACCTTCTCAATAAGAAAAGGTTGATTGCTGTTTAAAGGAAAGATACAATGGGAAAAACAATACAATGTATAAGATTAAATCAGATAAAATAATGTGGGAACTTATTTTTCATTGAATTAGAACTAACCATATTTTTTTTTAATTAGAGAATTAAACATTTAAATTAGAATATACCTTAGTTTCTTCTAAGTTAACTTAGTGCCTTCATAGAGTCTACCGGATGATATTTACTAAGTAATAAAAAAAAAAAAAACCATGGTAGAATTGTAAGAATAGATATATGATAAAAATGACATGAGATTTGAGAAGGAATAGCTAATTAAAAAAAAGAAAAAAGAAAAAAAAACTGATTAATAGGTAAACTCTATAAAATTCACAAAAAAATTATTTAAACACAATTTGATAAATAGTATTTTAAATATAAAAATTTTTAAAACAGTAATCAGCTGTTATAAGAAATAGTCGAAGAATCTAAATTTTTTTAGACCATTTTTAAAACCGAAAAGAAAAACGTAAGAAAATTATTTTGTTAGAGGTTAGTTAATAAAACTAAATTTTCTGAAATCCACTAAAGTAGAATTTCTTTTAGTTCTAGTATCCTAGGGATACTAGGATGGAAGGAAACAGGTTTAGCGAGTCGGAGAAAAAATAAATAAATAAATGTTTTCTGGATAGAACAGGGCCTGGAGTCAATAAATAAATAAATAAATAAATAAATAAATAAATAAATAAATAAATGCAATTTTCTGGGCAAAGGCGGAACAAAACTTTTTCCTTTTTGTTCGCATAGTTGGAGTTGCATAATTTTTAAAGTGACAAAAGAAGGATGGAGCTTTTTAAAGAGCAGGAGCAGGATTGGGAGCAGGACAATTTTAAATATTGAAACCAGGAAATGAACAGACAGACAATTTACCTATTTAGCAATCCTGATGAGAAAATCCTTCATCCACTATTTCTCCTTCTCCGTTAACTACTAAGAAAAACAATAACTTGTATCTGTAATAAACTAAAGCAAAATAACAATACATACATTTACAATAAATTATATTCGACAAAGGAATAAAAAATAAATTGCATATGAATACCAAGGACACATTGTTGTTATTTAAATACTGAATACAAAAAAGGAGGAAAAAATATTCAATGCAAATAAAAAAAAAAAAAATTGAGTGTGAATCCTTTTATGTGAATAAGAGCAAAATGATGTCAAGAAATTGAATAAATTTAAATTTGAATAGAAACTTCCCAGTCTTCCTTGTTACAAAACCAATCAAATAGGCAGAAAAAAAGGAACAAACCGAAAAGAAAACCGGTCTGCAGTTTTTTAGCTTCACCTTCAAATTTTTTCATTCTATATACGAGTATATATATATTAGGAATGGAGTGAAGTATCGGTATCGGTATCGGTATCGGCAAGTATCGGCATATTTTCCGATACCGGTATCGGTATCGGTATCCTTTTCAGTATCGGTATCGGTATCGGCAAAAAATTTGGTATCGGAGTGGTATCGGTATCGGTAGTAGTATCGGCAAGTATCGGCATATTTTCAGGTATCGGGTATCGGGTATCGGCTTCGGGGAATTTTTAGGTATCGGTATCGGTATCGGTAAAAATTTTGGTATCGCTCCATCCCTAATATATATATATATATATATATATATATATATATATATATATATATATATATATATATATATATATATATATATATATATATATATATATATATATATATATATATATATATATATATATATATATATATATATATATATATATATTATAATATATATATATATATATATATATATATATATATATATATATATATATATATATATATATATATATATATATATATATATATATATATATATATATGGTGTTTCAGATGTTCCTCAGGTAACGCTACTAGTCAACGCAAACGCGACGAAAGGCGTTCAAACTTGGCCTGCAGCCGGAAAAGGTGGGGCGAAAGTGGAAGTTACAGAGGATCAGAAAATTGAATTCATTTGCAACGTCAGGGCAAAGCCTCCTTCATATAATATTACTTGGTTAAGAAATGTTCGTAAATGTTATTAAATATATTTACCTAGCTCTGTATTGATAGTATACTTAAAATTTATTTGCGTTTGTACCAATTTTACTCTTAGTGAAGATATATTTTTTTATTTGTTTCTCATTCGCTCTCAAACCATGTTAATAGCCTGTCATTGTTGTCCAGCCTCGATATCTATCTTCCTATGTCTTCTAGGATCCGATCTTCATTCAGTTCTTTCAATGTGGGTGTCCTATGTCTTCTAAGAGAATTTACCACGGAATCTATTCACCTCCATCTAGTTCTTCCTCTCAATTTTTCTCCCTCTGGTTTCCACTACAAGTTTTCAAAGTCATCTTTTCTACCATTATCGTTTCCGTCTATCTCCACCATCTCAATCTAGCTGATATTTTATATTTTTTTTCCTTATTTAATTTTTGGTTCTTTTTTTTCATTTCTAATAATTCTGGTTTTCCAGTTATAGCCTTCAATACCCGTATGTTATCTCTGAGGAATGTTCGTATTTTACTCTTTCTCTTGTTATTCTTCTCCATATCTCCAACCTATTTAACAGTATGATAGCCACTGTACGTTAATAATTTACATTCTTTTCCTTTATTTTCATCGGTTGGTCACTTCTGATAGGGGTGTGGAGCTCTCCTTTTTGTGTAAAACTGTCCAACCATACTTGATATTTCTTATGCATCTCTTCTTCTTCTTTCAGATTTGATCATTAGATATTTGTATTTCTTCACGACTTAAACTTTCTATCCAGTTAACTTTTACACTCACTCTGTCTTTTCCACATTCATGCTTGGTTCAGCTTCTTGAGGTTTGTTTAAGGAACATTTCACAGTCTATCTCATCCTTAACCTATCCTCACTTCAACAAAGCAGATAGTCTGTACGCTCAGGAATGTTTCCATCACAATTCTGCACATCCTCCATCACATACCTCTCATTTTTAATGTACTGGTTTTCAATAAATAAAATCTTAAGCAATAAGTTAAGTTGATTTATTCTAGTTTATTTTCAAACCATTCTTTGTTTTCGTAATCTCAACTGTGTTTTTACAGGATTTCTCATGCAAGGTACCGATCAGAAACCTTTCTCAAGGCTTTGAAAGCAAAGTATACTTCTTTTTATTTTTCTCTTCTTCACCGTCATTCCCAGAGAGAAAGTACGATTCCATCAATACCCTTACTTACACCCTTACACCAACTTCCACCCTCAATTTGAAGTCCATAATTTATTGTCACTCTCCTCTACAATATTCTTCCATATTTCTTTGCTTGGTGATCATCAATTCTTTCACATTCTCCCAATCATTCTTTGTCTTTTTGCTTTTTGCTTATTAGTGACTTTCATTATAATCCCGTGACTCTTTTCTCCTTCGAACACTTATTATAAATCTTCAAGATTTTATCTCTTAACCCTTTTCCATTCATTATTCCTTCTATAAGTATCTTTGTCCTTGAGACTTGTTATTAACAATATATATATATATATATATATATATATATATATATATATATATATATATATAATATATATATATATATATATATATATATATATATATATATATATATATATATATATATATATATATATATATATATATATATATATATATATATATATATATATATATATATATATATATATATATATATATATATATATATATATATATATATATATATATATATATATATATATATATATATATATATATATATATATATATATATATATATATCTATTTTCTAAAAGGGTCACCATATTACTCCTTCCACAAACGGAATAATTTTTCAAGAATCAAGTATGGCAATTACCCAAGTCAAGAGGCGAGATGATGGTCTTTACACTTGCTTGGCATCCAATTCTGAAGGTGATGGGCAATCTAATGCGGTTCTTCTAAGGATAAAATGTTAGTTTTCTTTAATTAAATTCTTATGGAAACACACACACACACACACAGACATATATATATATATATATATATATATATATATATATATATATATATATATATATATATATATATATATATATATATATATATATATATATATATCTTGTCTTTATCTGCTCTCAGATAGGCCCAAAAACCTGTCAGTGGGGTCAGATTAGTCTTCCAAATCCCTGTGTCCTAGAATCCTTTTCTTTCTGTTTCCTAGCAATTCTTTCATTGGATACATTTGAAGTCTTTTCAGAGAATCCTCCACGCAATTCTTTTACCTCTTTCGGGTTCTACCTCTCGGTCTTTTTCTCTCTTTTCTCCACTCTAACATTCTCCTTAGTCACCCTATCCTCCTACATCCTTTCCAAGTGTCCCCAACATATGAATCATATTTTGTTGAATATAAGATTCACCTCAATATACTCTTTGATTCTTTCGTTTCTCACTCTGTCTCTTCTGGTCCTCCCAGTTACAACTCTGAATAATTTCACTTCTCTTTCTACTCTATATCCCTCTCTACCTGAGTGGCAGTGAAATAAATTTGATAAATCATATTTAAGATTGTGACAAATAAACTACTAAAATATAGCAGAAAAACTTGTCCTGTAAATAGTATGAAAAGAACGTACAAAACTAACAAATGTCTGGAGTATAAAACTCACAAGGACCATTTGCTTTATATAAATGATATTTAAATTCAATATTTTATACTGTTTAAGAAATTTGTATATTAAAATGAACATTTCCAAAACTTACAAACTTTAATACAAGCGTTTTCTTTCTTTCGTTCTTTCTCCCTAACTTTTGAAGTCTCTTTTGGGGGGAAATTTACATCTTCGTTGAAATAAACATTATTCTGGTTCCATTATAATGCAAATATAAACATTAGATTCGCAGGCAATCTATTCACCAATTCAAGATATTCATTTTTTCCCTTTTTATACTTATATTCAAGAGCTGAAAATAGCCTTGTAAATCAAGATGCGAAAATTATAGGAAATTATTTTTTATAGTGAATTTTTAATTTACTTTAACATAAATGAAATAATAATAATAATAATAATAATAATAATAATAATAATAATAATAAAATAATGAAAATAATAATAATAATAATAATAATAATAAATATAATTTTTTTTTTTTTTATTATTTATTATATATATATAATATATATATATATATATATATATATATATATATATATATATATATATATATATATATATATATATATATATATATATATATATATATATAATATATAATCATATACCATGAAGAAAGATTTAAAAACTCTTAAATTGGCGAAAAAATGTATCTTTTTAATGAGTTAAAAAAAAAAAAAAAAAATTTTTTTCCTTCCTTTCCAAAACTGCGTTACGCTTGTGACTCCAGAATAATGTATCCTTGTTTTTTTGAAGGAGATATAGCTTAATAGCTCCAATTATTGTTATTATTATTATTATTATTATTATTATTATTATTATTATTATTATTATTATTATTATTAGTGCAGTTCTTCTTCCTCTTCTTCTTCTTCTTCTTCTTCTTCTTCTTCTTCTTCTTCTTCTTCTTCTTATTATTATTATTATTATTATTATTATTATTATTATTATTATTATTATTATTATTATTAAGTAGTAGTAGTAGTAGTAGTTTTTTATTTTGCTTTCTTCTTCTTCTTCTTCTTCTTCTTCTCTTCTTCTTCTTCTTCTTATTATTATTATTATTATTATTATTATTATTATTATTATTATTATTATTATTATTATTATTATTATTATTATCTCCTTTCATGCCTTTTGATTTTTTATCCTCTCCTTCTTTCCTCT
>SEYY01021799.1:50000-52694 GCA_009176605.1 Armadillidium nasatum
CTTCCCACGTACGGTCACAGGAATGTGAATAATTTCTGCAGCTGACACCACCCTGCATCATGCAGGATATAGTTTAGAGTATAATAATAATAAATTATTATTATTATTATTATTATATATTATTATTATTATTATTATTATTATTATTATTATTATTATTATTATTATTATTATTATTATTATTATTATTATTATTATTATTATTATTATTATTATTATTATTATTATTATTATTATTATTATTATTATTATTATTATTATTATTTTATTATTATTATTACCATTATTATTATTATTATTATTATTATTATTATTATTATTATTATTATTATTATTATTATTATTATTATTATTATTATATTTGTTTATTAAATTCGCATTTTTTTTATTAACATAATTTTTTTTATTAACTTTTCAGATCCACCACCTCCACCAAAGGGATGTCGAGTCGAATTCACTGGTGTCCATTCCTTGAGAGTTAGCTGCAAAAGTGTTCCTGCAAAGGAAAAGGATCGTCTAAGTAAACAGGCACCTGACATAAGTCCTGTTCGTGCCTTAGGGTCGAGATCTTCAGTAATCCTTGAAGTAAAGTGTAATATTATTTTGACCTAATTTTTTTTTTCCTTCTTCTTACTTTTTATCACCTCTTAGGAACTGATACATTTTCAAGGAAGGCGCAGAATAATAAAATGAGAGAAGACCTTCCCAAGTGAAAGCCTAAAGTAAATCTTTTAAAGAGAGATAGATTAAATTTATCAGAAAAACATATGATAATGGGGAGTTCCACAGAACAGAAGTAGCTAGGAAGAAAGAAATATCGCAACGAATTTGATTGAAATTTCCAGTAATCACTCAAAATTTATATGCCAACGTGACACCTCTTTTTGCAGAGAGAGAGAGAGAGAGAGAGAGAGAGAGAGAGAGAGAGAGAGAGAGAGATCAATTCCCTAGAGTACAAGCATTACTTGAATTCAACTGTTCATGAGTAAAAAATACAATCTTTTAATATTTCTTTTTTATACGAAGATAATATTTCTGAGGAAGACTGATTCGCTTTCAGAACACAAAGAAACATTTTATTTCCTTCCATAAATATTACAGTGTTGTCATTTCATATCTGTGCAATAATAAACTAAAAGACAATCTACAAAACCCATCCACTCCTGATAAGTGTACTCATTTTGCTGACAAAAAAGTGAATAATTGCAAATTTAAATTCAAATGGAAACTGTTTTACAATTTGAAAGATCTTGCAAAATCATTTAAGAATTACAAAAAGAAATTTTGAACGTAACCTTTTTAGTAATTGGGTATTTAATTTTTGAAAGCGCTGGAGCTCTCTGGGTCCCAGGGCCCTAAGAGGTCTCCTGCCTCACTAATACTATGATGTATATATATATATATATATATATATATATATAATATATATATATATATATATATATATATATATATATATATATATATATATATATATATATATATATATATATATATATATATATATATATATATATATATATATATATATATATATATAATATATATATATATATATATATATATATATATATATATATATATATATATATATATATATATATATATATATATATATATATATATATATATATATATATATATATATATATATATATATATATATATATATATATATATATATATATATATATATATATATATATATATATATATATATATATATATATATATATATATTAATATATATATATATATATATATATATATATATATATATATAAGAATACACTCCCCCCTCTACCTTTTCCCCAACCACTTAATCCGCACAGAATATTTTAAAAATTCAATTTCGCTAAAAATTTAATATTATAATATGAGAAGAATTATTTTGGAATTAAGAAGTTAGTTTTTAAAAGACTTTATAAATATTATAGAATACGATTTATAAAAAATAAGTATAAAATATTATAATAAAAATAATGATAAAAACATTTAATTTAAATAATTAAATAATTAATAATAATAATAATAATAATAATAATAATAATAATAATAATAATAATAATAATAAAATATAATAATTTTTTTATTAATTTATATTATAATAGTAATAATATAATAATAATAAATAATAATAATAATAATAATAAAATAATAAATAATGATAATAATATTAATAATAATAATATACTTATTATTATTATTATTATGCTATTATTATTATTATTATTTTATTATTATTATTATTATTATTATTATTATTATTATTATTATTATTATTACTCCTACTACTATTTTCTTTATTAAAATCACAAGATTAAATTCTCAAATCTTATTACAAATGTAAGTATTTCTTATCATCAAACCTGTAAAATATTTTCCTATGAACTATTTATTAACTTTGTGGAATATTTCTTTGAAAAAGTTAAAATTTTAAATAACTTTCCATGAAGGTAATTTTCACAATGTATTTAAAACCGAAAGATTATTCAAATTCTCAAAAAAATATAAATAAACATATAAATAAATAAATAAAATGGAGATTACTCAAATATGTATTCACAATGAGTAATATATATATATATTATATATATATATATATATAATATATATATATATATATATATATATATATATATATATATATTATATATATAATATATATATATATATATATATATATATATATAT
>SEYY01021800.1:0-12500 GCA_009176605.1 Armadillidium nasatum
ATGACGTTTGTCCTAAAAATTGCCTATTTTAAATATTTTAGTTAGCACATCGTTAATTAAGCAAATTTTTTGAACAAATATTATTTTCCCTGTAAAACCTTTATCAAAAAAATAAATAAAGACATAAATATTTGTGATTATAAAAATAAGAATTTGTTATTTACGAAGCCATTTTAAATTTATTTTACTTCTTTTTCGGCAATAATATGGATTTATGATTGTCCTAAAGTTTATAGCATTGATTTAAATTACTAAGTAATATTTTTACTATGATGGGAGTTTTGTTCGTGTTGAAAACGTAAATCATTGGTGAAAAGTATAAATATTTCTACTTAAATAAGTGATGTTATAAGCCTCTCTGGGTACAATTTTTGATTTTATTCTTATTTTTAATGCATTTGGTGTGTTCTGTACAAAAATTGTTATTTCACATTAGGTTTATTATTGATGTGAATAAATTATTTATTCCTATTTTTAGCTCCTTAACTCTAAATTATATTACTCAAAGAGGGAAATTAAAAGTTTGATTGGAATTGCTTTTAGGTTATATATATATATATATATATATATATATATATATATATATATATATATATATATATATATATATATATATATATATATATATATATATATATATATATATATATATATATATATATATATATATATATATATATATATATATATATATATATATATATATATATATATATATATATATATATATATATATATATATATATATATATATATATATATATATATATATATATATATGACAGGTAAACCATATTATAAACATAAAAGATGGAATATCAATTGCTTTTGATCACAGTTTCAGGGTTATTAATATTACATCTTCAGAACTCATTTTGCAAAAAATTTAGTGAGGATGAAAAACCTGAATGGGCTAAAAAAGATATTAGAGACTATTCTGAAGCTGATCTTGAAAGGTTACTTGATCAATGGGAGGTTTGTAACTGAGATTTACTTTTAAATTCAAGTTTAGCAATTTTTTAAATATATATATATATATATATATATATATATATATATATATATATATATATATATATATATATATATATATATATATATATATATATATATTATGGGATGATTAATTGTCAGCATCATCTTCATCGGAAAAAAATCTTTTTTCTCAATTGTCATCAATTTTTTTTTATAAAGATTTTGCTAATTAATTTACTTATATTGATTTATAAATCTATCTTTACTCCTCTTTCTATTGAGAGTGAAAGGCTGTTTGCTAGTATGGTTCAAATATATACTCCAAGATGAAATGGTATTCCAGAAACTGGAGAAAAGATTGTTTCTGCATCACAATTTAAGAGTTCTAAATTTAAAGTACTATAATTTTGAATATTGTCCAAGTTTGAAATCAATATTCTGAAGATACTACAGTTTGTCCCACTTTCTCTCAATCCCAGATATGCACTTATAGCTATTAAAGAACTGGTCATAAGTTAATAAAATTTATATACATGAATATTTCAATGAAATTATAAATTATTTGGATAATAAGGAACTCTATACTGTGTATTTCCAACAGGATGGCCATAAATCTAATGTCACAGGTATAAAATGGAGTCCTTAAAAGATCGGGTTTAGCATGTCCTATAAAAAGAAATCCTTACACTTTACACTGCAGGATTTCTTCTTACAGAACATGCTGAAAGGGAAAGTGTATCGCAACACACCACGTATTCTCATGCAACTGAAAGACAACATTTGGCAGGCAATGATGGTGTGTCTTCCGATATGTTGATGGCAACTCCATAACATGAAAAAGAGTGTGCTAGCATGTCTTAATACTAATGGCAATCACTTTCAACACTTGTTTTGATGTCAGCACTATTGTCAAATACCAAGGTTTATTTATTTGTGACAAATTTTTTTAATTTATGACCACTACTTTGATATCTATAATTGCATATCTGCGACTGAGAAAGATTGGGACATCCTGTATTGTACTATAAATTAAAATTGCATGTATTTACACATTTGAATAAAGAATAAAGAAAATTCAACTTCATTATTCCTTATTATAAAATTATTAAATTTATTAAAATAATGGAAATTTTAAAAATTTCCTTTTTCAATTTTGCCATTGTCAAAATTTTTTTAGTCATCCCATCATATATACCGTATATATATATATATATATATATATATATATATATATATATATATATATATATATATATATATATATATATATATATATATATAATATATATATATATATATATATATATATATATATATATATATATATATATATATATATATATATATATATATATATATATATATATATATATATATATATATATATATATATATATATATATATATATATATATATATACCTCCAACTATGTCTGTTTAAATTGTATCATATGATGCTATTAAGAGGGAATTGTGTAAATAACACATAATGTGTACATTCCAAGGCACAGTTACAAAAACCTAACAAAGGTAAGCATAAGAATTGATTTTGTTTTCACTACAATCATAATTCAAGGCAAGATCCCATTAAAATATAAAAATGATAACAAGGAATGCTGATTTATTTTATAGCCTGATACTCAAAAAATTCATATATGTTGGTAATCCATCATTAAAAGTTTTAAGCAAACAACTAGTTATCCCATCTTTAGGCAAACTATCCCAAATATTGACTGCTCTATTACTGAAAAAGTAATTTCTCAAATTCAAATTAAATGTTTTGTTTTATTTCCTATTGTGATCTCTAGATCTCATATGGTGTCTATTAGGAAAAATATACTTTCCAAGAGATAAAAAACAATTTTGAACGCTTTTATATCTCCTTAAAGAAATCATCTTCAGAAATTATACTCAGTTTCTTTAATCTCGTCTTAAAACACATTTTCAAAGTTGCATATTACTCTTGCAGCTCTATACTGTACTTCCTCAAGCATTTTAATGTCCTTTCCTGTGTTCAGTTCTCAGTAATAGAACTTGTTCATTATATCTGATCCTATAGATAGTACAACAATTTATGAATTGTGATATCTTGTTAGCTTTAATCTGTCATTTTAAAGTAGCTACTAATATCCGCACCCAAATCTATTTTTCTTTTTTTTTTTTCGTTTTTCTTATCAACTGAATTAAACCATTTCCCATTTATGTCATAATTAAATCTTTTTTGAGTTAGCAACTTGAAGTACCTTGCCCAATTTGCAACTAAAATTTGTTTGCCACTTATCAGCCCAGTCAGGGAGCTCTATCTTACTCATGCAGAATTCTAATACAATCCTCAAGATTCCCTGCAGAAGTAATTATTTGGTTACATATGCACACTTTGAATTTTTTTCTTGCACTATTTATCTAATCTAAATCATTTAAATAGATTAGTAATAATTGACCCCAGTGAAGACAGTATATTCCATTAGGACCTACAGTTTTATTGCAGTCAGAATGACAAGTTTCCTTAGTAAAATCTGACCATTTAAGACTTTCAAACAGTAAGTTATCATCAATTCTTTTAGCTGTTAATACTAAAGCAAAGAATGTATTAAAAATATTGACCAAATCTGTATATTAGTTAACCATTGGATTATTTAGCTTAATCAGGATAAATTGTATTATTATTATTCAACTTTTAAAAGGTAAATAATTTCTTTAATCTCTTGTTACAGTTCCTTGCTAGATTGATTTCTTTTTGTCTTGTCTTTTATAACTCCTTATTATCTGATTGAGTTAATATCTAATTTTCCTATGAACCTCCATGTCTGTTTCTCTATTATTTTCCTTGAATTGTTTAAAGGGCCTCATCATTTCCTTAATTCTTTTCTTTTTCTCTCTTTACTCTTTAAACCAATCAAAATCAAAGTTTAGTTTAATCTTATTTGCGTAAGTGTTCTCAAAATATGGAAATTAATTATTATTATTATTATTATTATTATTATTATTATTAAGTTAACCAAATGAGCCATTATCAACAAATGAAGACATTATTTTTATGCTGAATATCATGATGTTATGTGATTCAGGAAATTTTAAAAAATCAAAGTTTTTTTTTAACTTCATTCCTAAACTTCCTCCTTTCACTTGCTCTTCTTTACTTTTCTAGCCTTAAAACTATGCAACACTATCCTTATGCTCTCAATATTACAATGGACAATGCTCCTTTGGACTCTTATAGTCATATACCTCTAACTTTAAGGAGAGCTCATTTTACTTGTCTTTCCATATGGGTTTCATATTTTCTGTGTCCCAGTCTCTAACCCCAGACATAATTGTTTGTTATCAATCTATTGTAAAATTAGAAACACACTCCTTATATAAAATTTTTCAACTTCCTTTAACATGCACACTTTCAAACTCTATGCATCTGTTCATGTTCCCCTTTTTTAATTTGATCATGGTTTTCGTTTTCTCTCCAACTCTAAGAGACTATATATATATATATATATATATATATATATATATATATATATATATATATATATATATATATATATATATATATATATATATATATATATATATATATATATATATATATATATATATATATATATATATATATCTGGTAATACAAATTGAAATGTATTAAACATTGAAACCTTTGTAGCAATTTTATTAATTGGTAATGAAATTCAAATTTTTTTTTCCATTATTATAACAATATATGACTACCTGCACAAGATACTATGTATTTTAAACAATTTAAAGTTCATACTCTCTTAAAAAGAAGATTTAACTTTATATATAAAAGTATCTTTATTACTAGTTCATAAAAGTTTATGACCAGTCTACTTAAACCCCTTTATATTACAAAAAATATCATGTGTTTTTAAATTTTTCTTAGTGCTTGTATTAAATATTTTAATTATGGTTAATAATGAAATTTTATAGGAAGACGAAGAGCCATTACCTCCTGATGAACTACCAGAGCATTTACGCCCACAACCAAATATTCAGTTTGACCCCAATAATATTGGAGATCCTGAAAACCTTTTGAAATTAAGTAAAAAAGGAAAAACTTTGATGATGTTTGTGAGAACTAAGGAAGAATTTTCTCCTGAAGAAGCAACAGCAATAACACAACGATGGCAAACTTCTCTATGGAATAGCCATATTCAAGCTGAAAGGTTTGTTTTTTTAATTATTTCAAAATGTACGAAGGATAACCCACTTAACAACTATGTTCTTTTTGAACTGAAATCTAATATAAGATTATAATTTAAATAAATGTATGCTTTATATAGTTTCTCAAATATATATATATATATATATATATATATATATATATATATATATATATATATATATATATATATATATATATATATATATATATATATATATATATATATATATATATATATATATATGGTTCAGTATTTAACTCTTGCTGGATAAGATTATCCATTTCACATATTGTTAGAAAATGATTGATTAAGATTTGATTTTATCTTTCATATATCTTCAAAATTTGAAATAGTGGTTATTGACAATAGGAGTCAATTATTTTTTTTTCCTAATAGATACATGGTGGATGATAAAAGAGCAATTTTCATGTTTAAGGATGGTTCTTTAGCTTGGGAGGCCAAAGATTTTCTCATTGAACAAGAAGAACTCTTAGAATGTACGCTTGAAAATAGGTCTTACTATGGAAAATATACGCCAGAGGTATATATGCTTTAATTTTTTTTTTATTACTTATGTAAGGGCCATCTTTATTATAATATTATTTAACTTTATTCTTGTTTTTACATTTTTATTTTTAGTATTGAAAATCAAGGTTAAGGAACTGGAACCTGGAGCTGAAATTGCAAAGTTTTTTAGTGGAGCCAGAAAAATATTTTTTTAGGTTGAGAAAACAAAAATCGTTTTGGGAACTTTTTTTTTTTCGCTAAAAATAGCAGTCATGAGCTAGAGTCGAAGTTAAAGTTAAGCAGTTTTAAATTAAGTTGGAGACTGATCCGGTGCCTGTATTTTAAAATGATTGAGCTGGAGTTGGAGCTTGCAAAAATAATTACCAGCTTCGCAATTCTCTTGAAAAATTGATGTGTGCATTTTCAAACTAACAATTAATGTTCTGAGTCGACCTTTACTTAAGAAAATCTGCCCATTTATATTTATCCATTCTCGAATTTACTTAAATTTATATTCCCCTTTTACTATCAAACAAGGACCTATTAGATAGAAAACATTTAATTTAGCTAATATTCACATTAGATATCATTAAATTAGGATTCGTAAAGGTACACATCCTTATGTACGAGTAAGTTATTAACGCAAAAATTTGTGCGTGTTACATTCGGTCATTGTTTCAGATTTTCTCATTTCTGTATTATGACATCTAAAATACTGAAGAATCTTATTTAATTTTATAACTTAAATTTTTATTCAGAAAATGTTAACATAGGAAATTATTCTGCACACTTATTTCTGTGATTAAAAGGTTTTGTGTAAATGGTTTATTTTCGTGTATGCCTCATAAATAATCTATCTTTTGCGAATATTTATGTCAAGTTCTTGATTTATGATCCTTCTTTACTAAATAACTTCCATTATAAAATTTTGTTAATGATTTTATGGTTCAGTTCATTTTCATCTCGAGTGGATTTCACTTCTGTTTTAAAATTTAGCGACTATTATTGCTAATTATTATTATTATTATTATTATTATTATTATTATTATTATTATTATTGGTATCGATATTGAATCATGAGAGTTTGTCAGGATGATTCGGTCAGTGGGAAATTGTAAAATGTACTCTCCAAATGGAATTACAGTTGAACTCCAATATTCGTCCCCGCCAGTATTCGTCTTTTTCGATATTCGCCCTGTTTTTTCTTCAAATTTTTTTTTTCTGATATTCGTCGAAAAGTCAATATTCGTCCTAATGGAAGGCGACTCACCTTCCAACCAATAATAATCTATAACCTTAAAAATAAAAACTCTTAATAACAATCATTGTTATTATATATATTTTATACTTTTTAAATTTTCTTTTTAGAATAATTACACCTTATAAAGCAACTTGTATCTTAGATTGGGGTTTAATTACACCCTATTTAATAAATTTTACAACATGAAGCGAAGGAATTACTTACACTTTCACAGAGTATCTTCCCCTTAGGTCTCCTTATCTTGAATTAATGGGATATGTAATTAAAAAGAATGATTAATGATGGTGCCCTTTTTCAACTATCTAGGCCTGACTGCTCCCAACACAATAAAGATATGCAAAGTCAGCGGAAAAATCTGGATTTTCCACACTGTCTTTCCCATGTCTACAATATTGTCTCAGAAGATATTTAAAAGTTACTCTAAGCCTAACAATAACACTCCTCTTTATCCTTAGTAAATTATTTACATAAATCCAAAAGGGATGGACAAACCTGCAAATCAATAAGAAACAAAAATTAAACATATTTACAATCAAGAGAAGCAACTTATTCTCAATCCTTCTCACACAAACACTTATCATTCATTCGTTCAAGTTCTTCTTTTCCCCTTCTTATTTTTCCTCTAAATGGTGACAGAACTCTTCAGTATTTTGCTTTCTATTCCGCACACATCTGCAATACAAACATAAAAGCAATCAATTAGTTTATAAGATTTATATATAAGATAATTCTAATTTTACAGATCTAGAAAAATATATTTTTTCTTTTTTAAAATTTTCTAGTATTAAGAAACCACTCCATAAAAATCCATATGTAGGCTTAATGAGTAAATTGCTTTTAAAGTATATATACCGTGTATATATATATATATATATATATATATATATATATATATATATATATATATATATATATATATATATATATATATATATATATATATATATATATACTATAGGGTAAGAAAGAAGAAGAAGAAGAAGAAAAATCAACTGTTAGTAAATCAAATAAAAAGAACAAAAAAAGGAATGAAGAAAATTATAAAAAAAAAAAAAAATTTATATATATATTATATATATATATATATATATATATATATATATATATATATATATATATATATATATATATATATATATATATATATATATATATATATATATATATATATATATATATAATTATAATATTAATTTAATAATATAAATTATAAATTTAAATAAAAAAAAAAAAAAAAAAAAAAAAAAAAAAAAAAAAAAAAAAAAAAAAAATTTTTTATTTATTTATTTTAATTTATATATATATATATATATATATATATATATATATATATATATATATATATATATATATATATATATATATATATATATATATATATATATATATATATATATATATATATATATATATATATATATATATATATATATATATATATATATATATATATATATATATAGGGAAATTAAAAGTAGTTATGAAAATTTATCTTTTATAAATTTATTATTAGCATTTAAATTGTTAAACAATACCATTTATCAATACATACACAAAATTTATTTTTGAGGACGAGGTTGATCTTGAAGCTACAGCCACATTGGTTCGATCAGATGTCTCTTTGCAGGAAACCTTTGTTGCTCAAAATCTGCATACATATTCACAAATTATTGATACCCCCTTGTTTCAACAAGAAGTGGATCAACGTCACACGCAGCATATCGATGGCTGCTGTACCTTATACACGAAATGTTTGGTAAACTTATAATTTCGAGAACATGTGACATTCCATGACCTCCGAGATCCGATTTGTCCGTTAGCAATTTCATTTTGTGGGGGGGTCACCTTAAACATAAAGTGTATTGCAGTCAATCTGCTAAGATAGAAGAACTAAAACCAGAGATCCGAAAATCAGTGGCTGAAATTCCTCTAATGTTACGTCGAACCGTGCAAAATTTCACTATAAGAGGACTTTAGAAATTTCTGCACAAAGATGGAGCCCACCTGGAAGATGTGATTTTCAGGAAATATATTTTGCGTTTGAATGGATATATGATGTTTTTTTACCATTTAAATGTTATTCAGAAATTTATTTAAGATTTAAAAAAAAAAAAAAATCCCGTTTCCTTGAATCACTCTGTATAATTTTTAGTTTTTCCCATCATGATCTAGGATGAAAAACTTTCTCTCTCTAACATTTGAGAGAGAGAAAAATTTTATTAACCCAAATATGAATATTTCCACAGGAACATTTCTAATTCTTTTGAATCTTGTAATATTTCCCCCTCAGATCCATAGATCATCATTATAGCTCTATGTTGCATTGACTCGAGCATATCACTGCCCTTAATTTTTAGGTAACTAATGACTCTTCAGACTTGTGCACAGTATTCAGTGGCCTAACATAACTATTAGTGATCTTCATTACCTCCTTGCTCTTATAAGAAATTTTTGTAAATTCTGTATATCTAACCTTTACATATTGTTCTGGCACTTTTAAATTGCTATTACTAACCACAGCTAAATCCTTTTCTTTGTCACAAAGGTTTGCCAGTTACCTATTCACTTCGTAATTAAAAAAAAAAAACTCAGTTGCACCAGTTTTAAGTACGGGTCACCTAACCGGTGGCAAGATCGAGTCTGACATTTCCAGGGGGGAAAAAAAAAATCAAATTTTCTCTGGAAATCTGAAAATTTCCAATGGAACCTATAAGAATGTATTTGTAATGTATCCAACAAGCCTTTTAATGATTTTTTGGGGTAAATTCCCTTAGTTTTCTTTTAGGTTTCGATTGGCTCTTATGTATTTTCGTACGAGAACCAATGGGGAATTCTGATTGGAAATTCAATATTTTGGATCTTAAAACTATTGGATCTAGTAGGAAATAAAATTGGTCCTTTAGGAATTTAATCAATGGTTCCAATGGGGAAACATTGCCAATGTAAACATTTTGCTGAGATAGGGTTCAACTTCAGATAAGATAATCGAGGAAGGTAAAATATTTTCGTAGAGCTATAAGTAGAAGTAAGAAAAGCAATAAAAAGTATTTTAAAAAATAGTATAAGTATGCACATACGTGCGTGTTACGTTAAATGCCTACCATTTCTATATTTCACAACGTTGAGTAGATGATGCAGCTCTATTATTTTTGTATATAGCTATGAAAATTTATTAGAGGCTAAGTGTTCGAGGCATCTTCGGAACTTCACACCATCCAAATTTCTTGCCCTGCATAGAGGTGTTGCTCTTCCTTGCGAGGAGTATGCATTGCAAATATGTGATGGTTTCAACTGATGCGGCCCATCTTGAGAGGATGAAATCCAATCATTTTCGTCTTATTAATTTTCATTCTCAATGACTCTCTCAAATTCTTTTCCGCTATTTGATTTTTTCATCACTCTTCTTATAATATTATTGCAACAGACGTTCTTATATTGAACTTTCTAATCACATAAGATAAGAAATCATGCAACTCGGCAATCTATGCATTGCAAAAATTGTCCTAACGAATCGTTTTGACAAGTGGCAAAAATGTCACAGTAATACTTTCAATAGAGGTAACACATGTTAAGCATAAGAAAGTCGCCTCACCTTTTTACTTTCTAATAAGAAAATAGCTGAAAAAATTTATTGACATTTTTGCCACTTTTCCCAACGATTCGTTAGGACAATTTTTCCAATCTGACCCCAAACATGACCGCTATGCTCACGCATTCATTCATGTACGTGAGGTAATGGTAACGTCTGGAACTCTGAAACACACTTTCTTCTATTTTCCACACTTCCTCTGGCTTTAGAACTTTAGCACACTACATATTATGTTCATATTTATATATATATATATATATATATATATATATATATATATATATATATATATATATATATATATATATATATATTATATATATATATATATATATATATATATATATATATATATATATATATATATATATATATATATATATATATATATATATATATATATATATATATATATATATATATATATATATATATATATATATATATATATATATATATATATATATATATATATATATATATATATATATATATATATATATATATATATATATATATATATATATATATATATATATATATATATATATATATATATAATATACTATATATATATATATATATATATATATATATATATATATATATATATATATATATATATATATATATATAGTATATATATATATATATATATATATATATCATCGGATTGGAAAATTCCAATATTTCGGGATTCATTTATTTTCGCAACTTTTCAAGTCATTCGTTTGGATCCGAAATTCTGATCAAGTTCCAGAGACAATTTCAACCGAAAGGAATCATAAATTTTGATAGAAATGTGTTCCAAAGATTGAATATTTTCCTTTTGCTATTGGGAAGAGTCGATAAAAAGCATTACAGAGTTGTTGCTCGTTTATCAATGTTGTTATCGAAAAAAAGTCAAAGAATTGATGCAGAACGTAGGAATTAGCATGATATATATATATATATATATATATATATATATATATATATATATATATATATATATATATATATATATATATATATATATATATATATATATATAATATATATATATATATAATAATATTTAAAGTCTACTATAACCTCTCACAGACTATTTCTTTATAGAAAATAATGTCTGCTATTGGACTCGAACTAACAGCCTTTAAATAGTAAGTCTAGCGCGCTGACCACAATGCTACGGTACAAAAAGAAATTGCATCGGAACGTGCTCATGATCTACAATCATGACGTCAAGCCCAAAGGATTCCCACGACTGCACACGAGCAAGGGGCAACTGGGTCAAAGGTCTATCCACCACTCGCAGAAATAGTCTGTGAGAGGTTATAGCAGACTTGTATATAACTGTTCTGCGATTAATGGATGCGACCTTTGACCTGGTTGTCCTTTGCTCGAGTTGCAGTCGGCGGGAGTCCTTTGGGCTTGACGTCATGACTTTAGATCACGAGCAAATCCCGATGCGATTTCCTTTTTTACTGCCGTAGCATAGTAGTCAGCGCGTTAGACTTACCATCTTAAAGGTTGTTGGTTCGAGTTCAAGCAGACATTATTTTCTCTCTCTCTCTCTCTCTCTCTCTCTCTCTCTCTCTCTCTCTATATATATATATATATATATATATATATATATATATATATATATATATATATATATATATATATATTATATATATAATATATATATATATATATATATATATATATATATATATATATATATATATTAATGATAAGAGATAAGAGATATGACGTAAGTGCGAAATTTGGAGAGTATGTGAAACACGTACCAAAAAATCTCATATCTACTGATACTCATTGAGGCTATCTAATCTCCTGAAAAAAAAAAAAATAATGAGAAGAAACAATACATAAGCTAAACGATATAATTAATGAGTTTTTATAACATACACAATAAAAATATTCAGAAATTTTATATTATATATATATATATAATATATATATATTATATATATATATATATATATATTATATATATATATATATATAT
>SEYY01021800.1:17500-20000 GCA_009176605.1 Armadillidium nasatum
CTCCTCTCCCTCTCTCTCCTCTCTCTCTCTCTCTACTCTATATTATATATATATATATATATATATATATATATATATATATATATATATATATATATATATATATTTTATATATTATATATATATTATAATATATTTATAATATATATATTATATATATATATATATTATTATTATATGTTGTTGAGGAACACAAAGGAGAGTTTTGATAAAAATAACCCAAGAGACTACATTGATGAATATTTGATTGAAATGAGGAAGCCAAAATCAAACTCAGAATCATCTATGTCAGGTAGAGTCTTTTTAAATGTTTAAAAAACGTATTTATAATCTACCTTTTTATAAAAAAGTATTTTGGTTATAGAAGATCTATATCATTGAGTATCTAGGTTTTTAAAATATATTGCTGATATATAATATTAATAATAATAATAATGATAATAATAATAATAATAATAATAATAATAATAATAATAATAATAATAATAATAATAATAATAATAATAATAATAACAATTAATAGTAATAATGATTAATAAATAATAGTAATAAAAGTAACACCCTCCTTGAATAGGGCAATTCCATTGAGGTGCATACTTAAAAAAAAATAAAAATAGGAATTTAATTTAATTAAAATAATTTTAATTTAAATTAAATTAATTTAAAATAAAAAAAAAAAAAAAAAAAAATATAATAATTATAATAAAAATATATATATATATATATATATATATATATATATATATAATATATATATATATTATATATATATATATATTATATATATATATATATATATATATATATATATATATATATATATATATATATATATATATATATATATATATATATATATATATATATATATATATATTGAAAATCATGTGATTTCGATTCTGGTTCCTGCGATTCTGAGCCAAAATTTCGATTTAACAGTCCTGACCTTTCTGAAATTTTTTGACCTTTTTATTTTCTCCGTAAAGGCACTTTAACATCTTTTTTTCTAACATTTTTAATCTGAATCATTCAACTAATAAATTTGTAACTCAAAAAATGGCAAATAATATTCCCTTCTTTGACATGCGTAGCATTATTTTCTACTTGAACTGGCGGAAGGTGTTCGGAATATTGTATTTTCTGACAAAGGTTATCGGAATATAGTATTTTTTATTGAATGCTTTCGGAATATAGTATTTTCTGTCGAAGGATTTGGATTATAGTATTTTCTGTCGTAGGATTCGGATATATTATTTTCTGTCAAAGGTCTCCGGATTATAGTATTTTCTGTCGAATGTTTTCGGAATATAGTATTTTCTGTCGAACGTTTCCGTAATATAGTATTTTCTATCGAAGGTTTCCGGAATATAGTATTATCTATCGAATGTTTTCGGAACATAGTATTTTCTGTCGAATGTGTTTCGGGATTTAGTATTTTCTGTCGAAGGTTTTCAGAATATAGTATTTTCTGTCGATGGTTATCGGAATGAGGGATTTCCATTTTTTTAGTTTATGATAGTTTGACTTTAGGTCGTTTGCAACTGAGATACCAAACCGATTTTCCTTTTATATATATATATATATATATATATATATATATATATATATATTATATATATATATATATATATATATATATATATATATATATATATATATATATATATATATATATATATATATATATATATATATATATATATATATATATATATATATATATATATATATATATTATACTCTTCTATTAGCAGTTATCATGAAAAATTCTGTTAAATTTATACTATTATTTAGATGGAGACCTTTTGGGATGTGTAATTGATCTGTTTGGAGCAGGGTTAAAAACAACAACCGTAACAATAATTTGGGCCTCTTTCTACTTATGCAACTTTCCAGAAGTACAAACACGTCTTCACAAAGAAATCGATGACGTCATACCGGATGGACATTTAGTTACTTTGGAAGATAAACCAAGGTAGAAAAGATTATTTAGATATTTACATTAATAAGTTTGGTTGTCTTGGATTTCTTTTAATGAAGGATTGTGAGAAAGATGAATATATATGCCGATTATACAACTTCATATATTATATATATATATATATATATATATATATATATATATATATATATATATATATATATATATATATATATATATATATATATATATATATATATATATATATATATATATATATATATATATATATATATATATATATATATATATATATATATTATATATATATATATATATATTATATATATTATAATATATATATATATATATAATATATATATATATATATATATATATATATATATATTATATATATATATATATGATCGAGTTGTGAATATATTTTGAATATAAAAATTACGTTTGTTCATAGATAAAGAGACTATGATTATTATTATTATTATATTATTATTATTATTATTATTTATTATTATTATTATTATTTATTATTATTATTATTATTATTATTATTATTAT
>SEYY01021800.1:30000-35000 GCA_009176605.1 Armadillidium nasatum
CAGGACGTAAGTCCTTCCTGGGGGAAGATTATTTATAATTATTTATTTTTTATCTACCCCAATTTTACAGGTAATATTTATAAGAAATTGAATAGCAGCATCATAAAATATATTCCAGGTTTTCGGCTTTATTAATATTGTAAATTTTAGTTCACAGTTTCTCATTTTTATTATGAATTTTTCTAAATACTTGTACATTGTTCATACTCACTTCTTGATAATAATTGAAATACTGCAAAAAATTGTCCTAACGAATCGTTGGGACAAGGGGCAAAAATGTCACAAAAAAATTTTATAAGTTATTTTCTAATACGTATTTGTTATTAGAAAATAAATCGGTGAAGCGACTTTCTTATGCTTATCATGTCTTTCTCTATTAAAACTTATTGTTATTGGGACATTTTTGCCATTTTTCCCAACGATTCGTTGGGACAATTTGTTTTTGAGGTGAATTAATGGGTGTTGTTTTAAATGACTTAATACAGTTCCAAATGAGTCATTGAATTTTGACAGCACTGGCTGGGTTTACAAAATATCTTAATGGGTATTTTGAAGGCCTTCTATATGAGAATATCTGAGTCTTACGTCATAAATTTTTTATGACGTCATAATAGGAGCCGTACTTTTAATTGAAAATTGAAAATATTTTTCCATTATCATTACCTTTTAAAGTTTTAATTCTCTTTGATGGTCTTGGCATTTTTGTATTTCTAACTATAGAATTTAAATATTCAAAATGTATATACATATATATATATATATTATATATATATATATATATATATATATATATATATAATATATATATATATATATATATATATATATATATATATATATATATATATATATATATAATAATATTATTATATTATTATTATTATTATTATTATTATTATTATTATTATTATTATTATTATTATTATTATTATTATTATTATTATTATTATTATTATTATTATTATTATTATTATTATTATTATTTTTATTATTATTATTATTATTATTATTATTATTATTATTATTATTATTATTATTATTATTTTATTATTATTATTTTATTATTATTATTATTATTATTATTATTATTATTTATTATTATTATTATTATTATTATTATTATTATTATTATTATTATTATTATTATTATTATTATTATTATTATTATTATTATTATTATTATTATTATTATTATTATTATTATTATTATTATTATTATTATTTATTATTATTATTATTATTATTATTATTATTATTATTATTATTATTATTATTATTATTATTTATTATTATTATTATTATTATTATTATTATTATTATTATTATTTTATTATTATTATTATTTATTTATTATTATTATTATTATTATTATTATTATTATTATTATTATTATTATTATTATTATTATTATTATTATTATTATTTTATTATTATTATTATTATTATTATTATTATTATTATTATTATTATTATTATTATTATTATTATTATTATTATTATTATTATTTGAATTTCAGTTACCATTTTAAAATTCTTTTAGATAAGGACCTAGTAGGGATGCATATTCGATTTGTTTGGAGCAGGATTAGAAACAACAACTTTAACTATACTTTGGTCATGTTTTTATCTGGCCAGCTTTCCAGAAGTACAAACACGTCTTCAAAAGGAAATCGATGACGTCATACCCCGTGACCAATTAGTTACGTTGGAAGATAAATCAAGGTATGAATAATAATTTTATGTTGATGCATTTCCAGATTTGATAAAAATAGTCGAAATGCGCATATTTTCTTTCCTTAATTTCTAATTAGGAAATTAATATTAATTATTTTAATTCTTCTTAAGGAAATCGATGGCCTTATACCTGATGGCCATTTAGCTAACCTGCTTAGGTTTAACATATCAACGACGGATATTTTAGTTTCTTTATTTTTTATTTTTTAAATTGGAAGAATTGGTTTTAAAATCGGTTAAATGAAATGATGATTTTGTTCTGTACATAAATAAAAAATTATGAGTTCAATGAATACATTTAAATACTACTCCTACTCCTACTCCTCCTCCTCCTCCTCCTCCTCCTCCTACTACTACTACTACTACTACTACTACTACTACTACTACTATAATAATAATAATAATAATAATAATAACGAGAACTTCTCGCCTTTTCGCCATGTTTAGATTACAGTAGTGCCCTGTCATTATAAAACCTTTTCAATCTTCTATGTTTCGATGTAGGTCCCAGATGTTCCACGTCCTTCAGGGTACGTCCTCTTTTGACCATAGCAGCTTCCAAACCATCTCTCCATCTATTCCAAGGATTTTCAAACAGGTTTTCTTTCTTCCTCCTGCCACCATCTGGCATAGTGTCTTCTTTAGTCCATTCTACGTAAATGTCTATATTATCTTAATTGCTGAATCTCGGTGGTTTTTCAGAAAGACTTCAAGCCCAGCCAGCTTCATCCTGATGTCTGCACTTCTCAGATGTTTTTTCCACCCCTCTCAGCCTCACTCCATTCACAGTAATCTTAATTTCCTCTCGTCCTCTCTCTACTCTCATCACCTCTGTCTTTCCTTTGCATTATTTTCGTTCTCCATCTCCTGCTCCTGCTGCTGGAATACTTCTCCTCCCACCTCTACATTGCTCTCTGGAAAGCTTCTCTCTCTCGTTGTACTATTGCAATGTCATCAGCACATGGCAAGATCATTCAAAGTTATTCTCAAATATTCATTTCTCTTCTGCACTTATCGATATATATATATATATATATATATATATATATATATATATATATATATATATATATATATATATATATATATATATATATATATATATATATATATATATATATATATATATATATATATATATATATATAAGAGTCTAACTCCTGAATTCATTAAAAGCCAATTGGTAACGCTGTGCGCTCCCATGACCGCACATTCACTTTTCATATACATATTTCCGATGACTCTCGCCAACTGAGGATCTATTTCATAATAGGTGTCACCAAAGATCTCCTACAGGTTATTCCTTGATACTGTAGGGAAAGTTCTCTCTTGAAACTGTAGAGAAAGCCCTTTGCAAGTCTATAAACTGCAACGTACATTTCTCTTGCCCATTCCCAATTCTTTTCTGTTAATAAGACTGAAAATAAGATCTGTGGTTTGTCTTACAGGTTTGAAACCATCCTGTGTCTCCTTTAGTTTGTTCTCTACTCTTTCACACAGACTTTCTCAAATATTCGTTCATGCATTTAGCTAGAATGATGAAGAAGGAAATACCCTTATTGTTTCACACTTACTTTTGTTAGTTTATTTATTTATTTATTTATTTATTTTTTTTTATTTTTTAAATTTGAGAATATATCATTTCTATATTCTTCAAAAAACGACAACAACAACAATAATACTAATACTAATAATAATACTACTACTTCTAATAATAATACTATTAATAATGTATTTTAAGAATTGTGTATGTATGTATGCATGTATGCAATAATAATAATAATAATAATAATAATAATAATAATAATAATAATAATAATAATAATAATAATAATAATAATAATAATAATAATAATAATAATAATAATAATAATAATATTAATACTACTACTACTACTACTACTAATTATTATTATTATTATTATTATTATTATTATTATTATTATTATTATTATTATTATTATTTTAAGGCTTCCATTCGTTGAGGCTTTTATTGCTGAAGTTTTGAGGTTTTCTTCTCTAACCAGTGTTGGAGTTCCGAGAACTTCAACTCAAGACGTCGTGTTAAGAGATTACGTTATCCCAAAAGTAACTATATATATATATATATATATATATATTATATATATATATATATATATATATATATATATATATATATATATATATATATATATATATATATATATATATATATATATATATATATATATATATATATATATATATATATATATATATATATATATATATATATATATATATATATATATATATATATATATATATATATATATATATATATATATATATATATATATATATTTATATATATTATATATTATATATATATATATTATATATATAATATTATATATATATATATATATATTATATATAATAAGCTTATCAAAATGAATGTTAATAATTTAAAATAATAAATAAAAAATAATGCATAATAATACAAATAAAAATTTCTTACGCAGTCTTCTCTTCCTCTACTTAGTTTTTTTTTTACTTTCTCCTATTATTATTATTATTATTATTATTATTATTATTATTATTATTATTATTATTATTATTATTATTATTATTATTATTATTGTTAACACAAGTAAGAGTTCGATTTCTAAAAGTAGGAAAGCGATTAAATGTTTTCATTAAGAAGTTATTTTAAATTACTATTCACTGAAAATTTTCTGCAGGCCTTCGTTTAAACTGTATGTATGTACGTATGTATGTACGCACGCATGTATGCACTTATGTATGTATGAATGTATGTATGTATGTATGTATGTATGTATGTATGTATGTAGGTAGGTATGTATGTATGGATGTATGTGCGTGCGTATGAATTATGTACAGTCGTCAACAGAAGTTCGTTCCTATTAAGCTGGAAATAAATATTTATATAAAATGGAGATCATTTCAGGTTCAGCCAATCACAGTTCAAATAAGCCCCGCTGAATGTTTTTATTTTCTTTTTATTCAAAATAGAGCTTTTATGAAATGATCTCCATTTTATATAAATATTTATTTCCAGCCTAATAGGAACGAACTTCTGTTGACGACTGTACTTATGTGTATATATTTGTATGTATTTGTATAATGTATGTATGCATTTATGTATTGTGTGTGTATGCCTACATAAATGTATGTATGTATGCACTTATGTATTATATGTGTATGCCTGTATAAATGTATGTATGTATTAATGTATGCATTCGTTTAAGAAATGTTTAAAATTAACACTGCAATTATATAAC
>SEYY01021800.1:42500-57500 GCA_009176605.1 Armadillidium nasatum
AGATAGACGAATAAACGGATAGACAGATAGATTCATAGATAAATAGATATATGGATATAGATAGATAGATAGATATAAAATAGATAGATAGAAAAATAAAAAGATAGATAAAGGGAAAGTTCAGATCTTAATGGTTTTAAACGTTTGTGAATATCTGGGGGGAAAAACCTTAAGGAAACAAATAATAAAGATGTATCATATATATATATATATATATATATATATATATATATATATATATATATATATATATATATATATATATATATATATATATAGAGAGAGAGAGAGAGAGAGAGAGAGAGAGAGAGAGAGAGAGAGAGAGATAGAGAGAGAGAGGAATTAATTACTTACTAATGTAAGTTGTTTGTTAATTCTGATCAAGTTTATTTTATGTAGGTACACAGTGAAAAAGAAAAAGAGGATTTAATTGATGAAATTGTTTAATTGAGGTAAGAAAAAATGAAGCATTGTTGGAAACCTTTCTTCTATTTGGTTTAGTGATCATCAATTTCATGTAGTGTCTCTTGCTTCTCACAAATTCTATGCTTCTTTCACATGTTGCACATCTCCCGGGCATTGCCCTATTTGAGGAGAGGAAATTTCATAGGTAGTTCCTACCTAGGGTCCGTATGTGAAGTCGAACCGGCACCCTCAAGCATATGAGTCATTCAATTTCCTCTCCATTCCATTGTTTTCAACCTCTTATTTTAGTATTTTTGACACCGTTGAAGAATAAGCATTTTAAGATAAGGGATAAACCACAAAATGTCAGTCACAAAATATCCATAAAATAAAAATACATTTAAGTTTCTTTGAAGATAGAGAGTGCTTTAATCATCACCAATAGTTTAATGAAACAATAGAGGTCACTTTTTAATTTGTATAAGGAAGTTGAAAATTTAAAGGATGAGTACATATAATGAACGAGTTCCATGAGCTCTTCCCGAAGTATTATAATGCGCCTCTCTCAAGAGTACTGAAGGATAATATAAGAGATAATATAAGCAAAGTGAAACAATTATTTACGGAATTAGACTAAAGAGAGTCGTAAAGAAAAGTGGACAGTTGAAAATGTCAAAATTCTTAATATTATTTTAATAAACCATCTATGAATATACTTTAAATTAGACCAGAAACACCCCTATACAGAGAACTCCTAACCTTCTAGACATATGTTGTAAACTATTAACAAAACTAGATCATTCCAAATATGTTCAGAAAGATAGACACTAAGATAGTACGGAAGATGATATTTTGTAATTTGTAAATAGAGAGATAAAAAGAGGGGAATAATTTGCAGATTTTTCTTCTATTCCGATGAATGTCATGCGTATATATATATATATATATATATATATATATATATATATATATATATATATATATATATATATATATATATATATATATATATATATATATATATATATATATATATATATATATATATATATATATATATATATATATATATAATATATATATATATATATATATATATATATATATATATATATATATATATATATATATATATATATATATATATATATATATATATATATATATATATATATATATATATATATATATATATATATATATATATATATATATATATATATATATATATATATATATATATATATATATATATATATATATATATATATATATATTATATATATATATATATATATATATATATATATATATATATATATATATATATATATATATATATATATATATATCTATATATATATATATATATATATATATATATATATATATATATATATATATATATATTATATATATATATATATATATATATATAAATACACACAAAGCAATATACCTTTAGAACTAAAGCTACCTTTAATCTAATATTTGGTCGAGTAAACAAAGATTTTACAAGATTGATTGCATTCAAAATCGTTGAGCTTTTACTTTGTCGAAATATTATTTTGCTTTTAAACCTGAAGAGGAATTTGCTTTAATGCTTTTACTTTCTTGCTTTATTAATGTCTTTATTTGTTGCAGTTACATTAAAAGAGAATATTTATTTGGTAAATTGTCTTTATGTATATATATATATAATATATATATATATATATATATATATATATATATATATATATATATATATATATATATATATATATATATATATATATATATATATGAGAGAAAGAAAGGGGCACCAAGAATGATAGGAAAAGAGAAAAAGAAAAAAATAGAGTAAGTGAGTGAGAGAGATATATAAAAAGAGAGAGAGAGAGCTTCTGTATCATGAAAGAGAGAGAAAGATAAAGAGAGAGAGAGAGAGAGCTTCTGTATCATGAAAGAGAGAGAGAGAGAGAGAAAGAGAGAGAGGAAAAATGAGAAATAGAAAGCTTCTGTATCATGAACAATGAAATCCAAAAGATTTCAAAATTTTCTCCCCTTTGAATTTATCGAATAGAAGAAAAAGTTTAAATTCTCGATTAATGGTAAAACCTCTCGAGTTGTGAAATTAAGAAAGAAAGAAAGAAAGAAAAAAAAGAAAAACAGTAAAGGGGAGAAAATGTGTAACGGCTCACTCAGTCTCTTGTAATCTTGAAGAGGTCAAGCTATATATATATATATATAATATATATATATATATATATATATATATATATATATATATATATATATATATATATATATATATATATATTATATATATAATATATATATTATATATATTATTTATTTTTTTTTATTTTTTTTTTTTTTATTTTTTTTTTTTTTTTTTTTTTTTTTATTCTTATTCTTTTTTTTTTTTTTTTTTTTTTTTTTTTTTTTTTTTTTTTTTTTTTTTTTTTTTTATCTATGTAGTTTTATTTTTTGCTTCTGCTTAATTTGCAAAATTAAAAATTTAAATTTTTTATAAAACCTAATTTTCTTTTTGGAAAATAAACAAAAGGGAGAAAAAAATTTTACTTATTAGGTTTTAAATTCAAATTTTCTTCTTTTTTTTTGTCTGAAAAGTTTCTTCTTGTTCTTCTTTTTCTTTTTCTACTTCTTGTTCTTCTTCTTCTTTTTGTTTTTTTCTTATTCTTCTTGTTCTTCTTCTTCTTCTTGTTCTTCTTCTTGTTGTTTTGTTGTTCTTCTCTTCTCTTTCTTCTTACTCTCCTTTTTCTACTAATTTGTTATTGTTATTGTTGATGAAGTAATTGTAGTTCTTGTTATTTATCTTTTTTCCCATTCGTTTCCCTTTCATTCTTCTTGCTTTTGTATATTCTTATTTTTTCCTTTTCAGTTTCCTCTTTTCTTTCTATCGTTTCATATTATTCTTTTTCATCTTTCAATGGCCTTCCACTACTCTTTTTCATCTTTGTGTTCATCTTTACCAAAAATTTATTTAAACCTTCGTCTTTAATTAGACGAGCTTTCTTTTAAGTCTTTCTTTTATTTTCTATGAGTATAATTATATTTATATATATATATATATATATATATATATATATATATATATATATATATATATATATATATATATATATATATATATATATATATATTATATATATATATATATATATATATATATATATATATATATATATATATAAATATATATATATATATATATATATATATATATATATATATATATATATATATATATATATATATATATATATATATATATATATATATATATATATATATATATATATATATATATATATATATATATATATATATATATATATATATATATATATATATATATATATATATATATATATAGCAGAAAAGTGAAAAAATTTCAAGCAATGTCGCCGCAAGACATTGAAAAGATCATCTTACGTTACCACTAAATTGTTTATATATATATATATATATATATATATATATATATATATATATATATATATATATATATATATATATATATATATATATATATATATATATATATATATATATATATATATATATATATATATATGTGTACAAGTTTCCAAACGCAAAAATCGAACTCACAATACACACACACACACACACACACACACACACACACACACACATATATATATATATATATATATATATATATATATATATATATATATATTATATATATATATATATATATATATATATATATATATATATATATATATATTAATGTCTCGCAACATGCTCGGTTACATAGACTTCTATTGTATTTATAGTTACATACAGCTTTGCCAGATTGTAACATTTATTTCTTAAGCCCTTCTTCTTCTTCTTCTTCTTCTTCTTCTTCTTCTTCTTCTTCTTCTTCTTCTTCTTCTTCTTCTTCTTCTTCTTCTTCTTCTTCTTTTCTTCTTCTTCTTCTTCTTCTTCTTCTTCTTCTTCTTCTTCTTCTTCTTCTTCTTCTTCTTCTTCTTCTTCTTCTTCTTCTTCTTCTTCTTCTTCTTCTTCTTCTTCTTCTTCTTCTTCTTCTTCTTCTTCTTCTTCTTCTTCTTCTTCTTCTTCTTCTTCTTCTTCTTCTTCTTCTTCTGGAATACTTTTCTACAAATATTTAATGAAAAAAAAGAAGTTTTTGTCCCATATAAAATGAAGCGAACTTTTACAAATTCGAAACCAAGATGGTGGAACAATGAAATTAGGGATTCTTTAGGTAATAGAAACAGAGCTTATAAACTTTGGAAATCTTCTCCAACTGTAGAAAATAATAACACTTACATAGCTTGGCGTCGAAACTGCAAAAGATTAATCAGATATTTTAAAAGAAATTTCGAAATTAATATTGCTCGAGAAAGTAAAAATAATCCCAAGATGTTTTACAACTATGTAAATAATAAAAATTCTATTAAAGAATCAATTGGACCAGTTTTGGACAATGACGGAAATTTAAAATCAAATAATGTTGATGTGGCAAACGTTTTAAATAAATTTTTTTCTTCAGTTTTTACGAAAGAAAACCTAGATAATGTTCCTAGTATGCAAGATATAAAAGATTTTCATATAGACAATATTCTAGATACATTTGAAATTTTTTGAAGAGGAAGTTGCATTCCAAATTGATAAATTATTAATAAATAAATCCCCTGGACCAGATGGCTTCTACCCGGTACATCTTAAAAGCTTGAAAGATATATTAGTGAAACCTTTGAACTAAGCTCTTCAACGAGTCTCTACAACAGGTGAATAGTTCCGCATGATTTCAAACTTGCTAATGTAACTCCTATTTTTAAAAAAGGTGATCGTAAGCTTCCTAATAACTACAGACCAATTAAAGCTTTAACTTCTCATTGTTGGCAAAATTTTGAGGCAATACTAGCGAGTAGATTAGTTGCACATCTTGAAGATCACGAGTTGCTCAATAATTCTCAACATGGCTTTAGAAAAAATAGATCATGCTTAACAAATTTACTAGAATTTTTTAATGAAGTTATTAACAATGTAGATAATCCACAAGTCTTATGATGTCATTTACTTAGACTTTCAAAAAAACATTCGACACTGTCCCTCATCAAAGATTATTGGAAAAACTTAGAGCTCATGGAATTCGAGGAAAACTTTTAAATTGGATTAAAAATTGGTTATTGGATCGACGTCAACGTGTCGTAATTAATGGCGAATGCTCAGAATGGGTGAATGTTATCAGTGGTGTGCCTCAAGGATCTGTCCTGGGCCCAATACTCTTTATTGTATATGTAAATGACATAGATGAAAATGTATTAAGTAATATTTCGAAATTTGCAGACGATACAAAAATTGGAAATCGCATAACTTGTGAAAAAGATTATCAAGTACTCCAAAGTGATTTGAATAAAATAGTCAATTGGTTAAAAACATGGCGAAATGAAATTTAATATTGATAAATGTAAGGTTTTACATTTTGGTATCAGGAATATCGAATATAATTATGTTATACGGTGACTCATATATCAAAGTTGTCGATGAGGAAAAGGATCTTGGAGTTTTAATCAGTAAGGACTTAAAATTTGCAAAACAATGTGCTGATTCTGTTAAGAAGGCTAATAAAGCTTTAGGTTTCATTGCAAGAAATTTTGAATATAAATCTAAAAATATAATACTTCCTCTTTATAAATCGTTAGTTAGACCTCATCTGGAATACGCGGTACAGTTTTGGAGTCCATATCTCAAAAAAGACATAGATAAAATCGAAAGGATTCAAAAAAGGGCAACTAAATTAATACCAGAATTGAGAGGTAAATCGTATGTGCAACGTTTACAAGAACTAGATATATATTCTCTAGAAACAAGAAGATTGAGAGGAAAATTAATAGAAGTATTTAAAATTCTAAATAAATTTGACAACGTTGATTATAAGCAATACTTTCGGTACGACTTGAATGACCTAACACGTAGTAACGGACACAAGCTATCTCACAAGCGATTTCAAACAAACATAGCAAAGAATTTTTTTACGTACGACGTGATTGAAAAATGGAATAGTCTTTCTCATCAAATAGTGAACAGCGACAACATCGAATCATTCAAGAAGACATTGGATGCACATTTTAAGCAAATTGGTCTATGATCGAATAGCTCAATAATGATTATTATTTAACAGACTAGCCTTGAGTGGACTGTAAAGTCTTTGCTAGTCAGTGTTCTGTAGTTCTGTAGTTCTTCTTCTTCTTCTTCTTCTTCTTCTTCTTCTTCTTCTTCTTCTTCTTCTTCTTCTTCTTCTTCTTCTTCTTCTTCTTCTTCTTCTTCTTCTTCTTCTTCTTCTTCTTCTTCTTCTTCTTCTTCTTCTTCTTCTTCTTCTTCTTCTTCTTTCTTCTTCTTCTTCTTCTTCTTCTTCTTCTTCTTCTTCTTCTTCTTCTTCTTCTTCTTCTTCTTCTTCTTCTTCTTCTTCTTCTTCTTCTTCTTCTTCTTCTTCTTCTTCTTCTTCTTCTTCTTCTTCTTCTTCTTCTTTCTTCTTCTTCTTCTTCTTCTTCTTCTTCTTCTTCTTCTCTATCTTCTTCTTCTTCTTCTTCTTCTTCTTATTCTTATTATTATTATTATTATTATTATTATTATTATTATTATTATTATTATTATTATTATTATTATTATTATTATTATTATTATTATTATTATTATTATTATTATTATTATTATTATTATTATTATTATTATTTATTATTATTATTATTATTATTATTATTATTATTATTATTATTATTATTATTATTATCATTATTATCTAAAATAGAATAATTGCAGACATAAATAAATGTTATTTATAAAGGCTATATTTCCTTATTATTATTCCATTAATCTTCTTTTTACGATTAGTAGCTTTAATTAAATCACAGAAATTTAAATACGCTGAACTCACGAAATAAGAAAGTAGAAGCTGAATTATTATTATTATTATTATTATTATTATTATTATTATTATTATTATTATTATTATTATTATTATTATTATATATATATTATTATTATTATTATTATTATTATTATTATATTATTATTTTATTATTATTATTATTATTATTATTTTATTATTATTATTATTATTATTATTATTATTATTATTATTATTTTATTATTATTATTATTATATTATTATTACTTGCCTCTACAGATGCCACATCTTATGGTTTGTGGTTTTGACTATTTCCATGTTGTGAATTTAAAAGTATTATATATATATATATATATATATATATATATATATATATATATATATATATATATATATATATATATATATATATATATATATATATATATATATATATATATATATATATATATATATATATATATATATATCTTACATAACGGTGTTAACAATAAATAAAAAATTATTACAATTATTATTACAATTGATTATTAATTTTTTTTTCCAACTTCTCTTTGTGAAAATTATATTTTCAATGTCTCTCTTTTACCTGGGTCTTTTATCATGTTTTTTTTTCTTCCTTTTTCATTTCTTTAAAAGGTGATATTACTTACGGTATTACGTTGGTTTCCCTTTAAAAAATAGTTTTTTTTCCGTTTTTTATTTCCTTTTTTCTCAAATGAATCAATAACACTGTATTAGTATTCTGAATGTATATAAAAATTTTCGTTTCTTTTTATGAAATATTGTGATTGAATGTAGTGAATCATAATAAGCTCTTATAAATGGATTCCAATATTGAATACATGTGTATAAGTTCCATTTTCATGTATACTTGTAACACAATATATATATTTTATAAAATTAAAAAGGTATTCTTGTTAAAAGGTTATCATGGTTGAAAGATTATCGAGGTGAGATTATCTTGGTTGAAAGGTTATCGAGGTAAGGTTATTCTTGTTGAAAGGTTATCGAGGTTATGTTATCCTTGTTGAAAGGTTGTCAATGTGAGGTTATTTTTGTTGAAAGGTTATCAAGGTGAAATTATCTTTGTTCAGAAGTTATCGAGGTGAGGTTATCCTGGTTTAAAGGTTATCGAGGTGAGGTTATCTTTGTTGAAAGGTAATCGCTGTCAGGTTATCCTTGTTGAAAGGTTACTGAGGTGAGATTATAATGGTTGAAAGGTTATTGAGGTGAGGTTATCCTAGTTGAAAGATTATCGAGGTGAGATTATATTGGTTGAAAGGTTATCGAATTGAGGTTATTCTTGTTGAAAGGTTTTCGAAGTGAGGTTATCCTAGTTGAATGGTTATCGAATTGAGGTTATCCTAGTTGAAAGGTTATCGAGGTGAGATTATCTTGGTTGAAAGGTTATCGAGATGAGATTATCTTTGTTGAAAGGTTATCGAAGTGAGGTTATTCTTGTTGGAAGGTTATCGAGGAAAGGTTTTCGAAGTGAGGTTATCCTAGTTGAATGGTTATCGAATTGAGGTTATCCTAGTTGAAAGGTTATCGAGGTGAGATTATCTTGGTTGAAAGGTTATCGAGATGAGATTATCTTTGTTGAAAGGTTATCGAAGTGAGGTTATTCTTGTTGGAAGGTTATCGAGGAAAGGTTATTCTTGTTGAAAGGTTATCGAAGTGAGGTTATCCTAGTTGAAAGGTTATCGAAGCGTAGTAATCATGGTTGAAAGATTATCTTAGTTACTAACACCTAAAATAACACGTATCATTTAAGCATTATTTTCATTTTAAACGCATACCGTACATAATTTTTCTTTTAACCTTGTAATGTCGTGTTCGTGTGAGATGGTAAATTTTAATAGGTTTTGTTATTTTAACGCGTTATAAATACATTGGTGATGAACAACAAAATAAGCGTTTTGAAAAGTATAAAATGTTTTAAAATAATAAGAAAGGGGTAAACTGCTACAACGCTTGAGTGATTTTAGAAAATGAATGAAATATCTTTTTGTTTTGTTTTTAGGGAGAAAATTTTTTTATTATTAGTTCTATTATTATTATAATTATTATTACTATTATTATTATTATTATTATTATTATTATTATTATTATTATTATTATTATTATTATTATTATTATTATTATTATTATTATTATTATTATTATTATTATTATTATTATTATTATTATTATTATTATTATTATTATTATTATTATTATTATTATTATTATTAATAACCTACTCTAAAATTAAAATATTAATTATTAACCTTTTTAGTTACTCATCATTAAAAGAAAAGTAAAGGAGATAATTAAAAAAAAAAAAAAAAATTAAATGGACTCAAAATGAGGAGTAGTTTCTATAAGTTAACAGAGTCGGATCATAATTATTATTATTATTATATTATATTATTATTATATATTATTATATATTAATAATAATAATAATAATAATAATAATAATAATAATAATAATAATAATAATAATAATAATAATAATAATTAGGGCGAAAGGAAACAAATCCTGATATTTATTTTCATTTCCTTTCTAGCTTACATCAACTCCTTTAGTTTCTTTTTAAACCAATGCCACGAGAAGCATAACTCCTGAATAAGTATAGAAAATGGAGTTTAGAGATCAGACGGGAAAGGATAAAGTCCCACCGACAGGAAAGGGTAAAACCAGTAAATTTTCTTCAAAATTCTACGGGAAAGAGTTTAGAGCTTCGAAGTAACATGTTATTACCACTAACAGGGTGAAAACATTTCCTAGGATACGATGTAAATGAATAATAATAATAATAATAATAATAATAATAATAATAATAATAATAATAATAATAATAATAATAATAATAATAATAATAATTATGATAATAATAAAAATAATAATTTATATTTTGTATTATAATTTTTATTATCATTATAATTATATTATTATTATTATTATTATTATTATTATTATTATTATTATTATTATTATTATTATTATTATTATTATTATTATTATTATTATTATTATTATTATTATTATTATTATTAATTTTATTATTATAATTTTGATTAATATTATTATTATTATCATGATTTTAATTACAATTCTTCATTATAATTTTAATTATTATTATTATTTTTACAAAATTTTATTAAAAGTAGTACTAAAACTTTCATTATTATTACTTCGATTATTATTATTACAATTACAATTGTAAATCTAATTATAATTATTACTATCATGCTTTAAATTAAATTTTTGATTCTTTAATTAATTCACTTTTTCCCACTTTCTCACATTAACACTTTCTCTCTCTCTCCATCTTTATCTTTCTCTTTTCTTCTCTTTCTTCTCCGATTTATTTCCTTTTCTATCTATCTATCTACCTATCTATCTATCTATCTATCTATCATCTATCTATCTATCTATCTATCTATCTATCTATCTATCTATCTATCTATCTATCTATCTATCTATCTATCTATCTATCTATCTATCTATCTATCTATCTATCTATCTATCTATCTATCTATCTATCTATCTATCTATCTATCTATCTATCTATCTATCTATCTATCTATCTATCTATCTATCTATCTATCTATCTATCTATCTATCTATCTATCTATCTATCTATCTATCTATCTATCTATCTATCTATCTATCTATCTATCTATCTATCTATCTATCTATCTATCTATCTATCTATCTATCTATCTATCTATCTATCTATCTATCTATCTATCTATCATCTATCTATCTATCTATCTATCTATCTATCTATCTATCTATCTATTCTATCTATCTATCTATCTATCTATCTATCTATCTATCTATCTATCTATCTATCAATCTATCCATCTATCTATCTATCTATCTATCTATCTATCTATTATCTATCTAACCATCTATCTATCTTCCTCTTTTCTTTAATATATTGTTTTAGTTCACTAGGTATGCAACATTTTAATCTAATTAATTTGAGAGGCCCGTGAACATAAACTCAACTTCAGGCGTTTTACAGCCGAAATTTAATTAACGTTTATTAAAAAAAAAAAAAAAAAAAAAAAAAAAAAAAAAAAAAAAATTAAATCCTAGTTCCAAAAATTTCGGATTTGTTCTTTAAATGAAGGGTATTTAAGAGAATAATATATTACGCTACTTATGTGTATATTCTATTTAATATAAAGGTGAAATTTTAACAATTTAAAAATTTTTTTTTTAATTTTTAAATTTAAATTATTTTTCTTTTTAAAAATTTTTATAACTAAATGTAAATTATTATTGCAATTTTATTTTAAAAAAAAAAAAAAATATATATATATATATATATATATATATATATATATATATATATATATATATATATATATATATAATATATATATATATATATATATATATATAATATATTATATTTATTAATATAATATATTATATATATATATATATATATATAATATATATATATATATATATATATATATATATATATATATATATATATATATATATATATATATATATATATATATATATATATATATATATATATATATATATATATATATATATATATATATATATATATATATATATATATATATATATATATATATATATATATATATATATATATATATATATATATATATATATATATATATATATATATATATATATATATATATATATATATATATAAGTATATATATATATATATATATATATATATATATATATATATATATATATATATATATATATATATATATATATATATATATATATATATATATATATATATATATATATATATATATATATATATATATATATATATATATATATATATATATATATATATATATATATATATATATATATATATATATATATATATATATATATATATATATATATATATATATATATATATATATATATATATATATATATATATATATATATATATATATATATATATATATATATATATATATATATATATATATATATATATATATATATATATATATATATATATATATATATATATATATATACATATACATATACTGAAAGGAACACATTAATTTTCAGTGACATGATATGTATATTTGTCTATGGAGAGTTATTATGTCATAAATCTTAGTCTTTCTATTTATTCATCAAAGTCAAACTATTTTAAAGGAGTTTTCTTATAAATATATAAAAATTGCCTTTAAATGGTATAGAGAAAAGCAAACTAATACTTGAAGGAAAATATATATATATATATATATATATATATATATATATATATATATATATATATATATATATATATATATATATATATATATATATATATATATATATATATAATATTTTATATAAATATTAAACTATTATTTTTTTTAATTTTTATTAATTTAATAATAATAATAATAATTAATTAATAATAATAATAATAATAATAATAATAATAATAATAATAATAATAATAATAATAATAATAATAATAATAATAATAATAATAATAATAATAATAATAATAATAATAATAATAATAATAATAATAATAATAATAATAATAATAATAATAATAATAATAATAATAATAATAATAATAATAATAATAATAATAATAATAATAATAATAATAATAATAATAATAATAATAATAATAATAATGTAGGCATTTGTTTATTTGAATGAGAATGCGCTAACAAACTCTTCAGCATTCAAAACCTTTTAAAAATGAAATAATTTTTATGGCAAAATTTCATTTTTCATTCACGTTTAACTTTTATTCTTTTATGTCATTATCAATATTTCCTCCTCTCTTCGTGAAACCTTTCTAGGCGTCATTAAAATCTGAAGGGAAAGTCGTTCAAGAGAGTATTTTTTAGGGAATAAAGCGAAGTATTCGTTGAGGCTTTCGTAGAAGTTGAAACGATTTTCAGAAACTTAAATTTGGAATACTTTCAAAGTAAATAATATTACTTTTCTTTGTGTTTTTTTAGAAAACAATAGTAAATTGTTTTTCTTATTTATCTTTTTTTCGTTTTCTTCATCTTTTTTTCTTTTTTACCTTTTCTTCGTGTTCTCCTTTTCGTTTTTTTTTTGTTTTTTACCTTTTCTTTTTGTTCTCCTTTTCGTTTTTTTCTTTTTTAAATCCTTTAAAAATTATTTTAAAGTTTAAAGATTTAAAAAAAAAAAAATTTAAAGATTTAAAAAAAAAAAAAAATTTGAATTGAAAAAATAAAGAATTTAACTTCTTGCTGAGATTGTCTTGAAATTGGATGTGATTAAAATTTGAAGTATCTCAATTACATATTCTTAAAAAAATATGTAATTTTATGTAAATTGTAAATATGTAAATATGTAAATTTTGCTAATTTAAACTTATATGTATACATGAACAGTGATATACAATTATACGTATTCGGGAGTAGTGTCAGAAATATATCAAAGGAAATGGGTTTGCAAATTCTTTAGTACACTGCAAAAATTGTCCTAACGAATCGTTGGGACAATAGCAAAAATGTCATAACAAATTTTTTTCAGTTATTTTCTTATTAGAAAATAAATCGATGAAGCGATTTTTTTATGCTTAACATTTCTATTTTTCTATTGAAAATTTTACAGATATTTTTACCACTTGTCCCAACGATTCGTTAGGACAATTTTCGCACTGTAGCATGAAGAGTAATTATGTTATAAACTTTTAAACTATTCTTCAAAATTCAAAACTTTTCACGGAAAATTTTCTCATCCAAAAATAGAGATTGATTTTAATAATATTAAAAACAACTATTTAAACCCATAAGAAATATCCAAAAGAATGTTTAAAAATTCCTTGCATGCATCTGTAATTATAATTTTATGAAAAAATAATAATAATAATAATAATAATAATAATAATAATAATAATAATAATAATAATAATACCATAATAATAATAATAATAAAAATAATTATAATAATAACTAATAATAATAAAAATAATAATGACAATAATAACATTAATAATAATAATAATAATAATAATAATAATAATAATATATAATAATAATAATAATAATAATAATAATAATAATAATAATAATAATAATAATAATAATGCAAAAAATAACATTAATAATAAAAGTAATTATAATATTATTAATAAAAATAATAATACTAATAATGCTAATATAATGCTACTACTACTAATAATAATATTAATAATTTAATAATGTTTATAATATAATTGATAAATTTAATACTATTAATTAATGATAATAATAAAACTTATAGTTAATGATATTAATAATTCTAATAGTAATAATAATAATAATAATAATATAATTAATAACAATAATAATAATAATAATAATAATAATAATAATAATAATAATAATAATAATAATAATAATAATAATAATAATAATAATAATAATAATAATAATAATAATAATAATAAAAATAATAGTAATAATAATAATAATAAAAATAATAATAATGATAATAATATTTATTTGAAAGGGAAAACGCTAGCAAACTCTTTGACTTTCAATTTCCTTTTAGAAATGAAATAATTTTTATGGCGCCATTTTACTTTTACATACACCTCTAACTTTCTTTCTTTGTCGTTATCAATATTTCCCCTCTCTTCTTGAAACCTCTTTTGGATTCATTAAAAATTGAGGGGAGAGTCGTTCAAGAGTATTTTCTTTTAGGA
>SEYY01021801.1:0-2500 GCA_009176605.1 Armadillidium nasatum
AATCAAAGCTTTGTGCCAGACTCTATCGAAAGCTTTCGATATGTCAGCGCTACAGCGAAAGTTCACCGAAACCCCGAGTGGAGGACCAAGAGTCAGAAAGTAGGGAAGAAGATCACCAGTAGAACGTTCTTTACAAAAGCCATACTGGCGATCAGAGATAAGATTAGAAGAATTAAGGTGTTTCCAAATTTTCCTGTTAAAGATAAATTCGAAAACTTTAAAAAGAACGGAGGTTAAAGAAATAGGACGATAGTTAGAGGGCTGAGAGAGGTCCCCTTTCTTTGGCACAGGTTGAATGAGCGCACGTTTCCAGCAAGAAGGGAAGATCGAAGTAAAAGGCAAGAGGAAATAGTTTACCAGGCAGGGTGCAAGCTCGGAAGCACAAGTTTTTGAGAACCACAGGAGGAATACGATCAAACCGTACGCTTCTTAGTGTTAAGCTCAGAGAGAGCAGAAATGACATCTTTAGAAGAAATTACAATGGTAGGCATAGATGAGTTGGAAGAGGTTGAAAGAGGAGGAATAGCTCTGGAATTGTCTAAGGTAGAGTTAGAGGCAAAAGTATGAGAGAAGAGTTCAGCTTTAGTAGAAGGTAAAATGGCAGTTGTGCCATCAGAAGAAACTAGAGGAGTGAAAGAGGAAGAAACAAAGTTAGAATTGACATTTTTTTGCAAAATGCCAGAAAGGGCGAGAGGAAGAGGATTCAGAAAGATTATTGCATTTGCTGCGGAGAAGAGTTTTTGGTATCTTGAAGAATAGATTTTGTTTCTGGGATAAAATTTAAAGTGAATGAGTTTCAGGAGTTTGAAGACGACGATAACGCGTATATATATATATTATATAATATATATATATATATATATATATATATATATATATTATATATATATTATATATATATATATATATATATATATATATATATATTATATATATATATATATATATATATATATATATATATATATATATATATGGTGGTCCAAAAAAAACACATTCATTTTAAAATTATCAATAACTCGATAATTATCCAACGTAGATAGTTCACAAAATTAGACAAAAGCATAATTGATGGTTTATTTATATTTGAGAAAATTTTAATAATTCTACCTTCATTTGTTGATTTTTTATGATTTTTTTTTTCATGTTATATAAAAAGCTTTATTTCTATGGTTTTATTTCAGAAATTTATATCCTTGATATAATGCCTTTTACCGAAGAAGATAAAATTCTTATTAAACATTATCGAATGGTGAAGAAGTATTACAGAATGAAATTATTACTTGAATTCCCTCACAAAGGATGGACTTTAGGGGGTTTAGACACTCTGCTAAAGAAAATTGATGAAACTGCAAGCATTAAATGAAAAGCAGGAAGCGGGCGTCCCAAGACGACTAGAAGTGACAATAACAATGAAGTTTCACAAAGAATTCTCAGTCAAGAAGGCCAACCCGGAACTCACGAGACATCTGCTGAAATACAATTTCACAAAGTGATCAAAATGGAAGGAAAAAACATATAGAACAATTTTTCTAAGTTTTTAGCATCTAAAAATATTGAAAGTTAATCATTAATCTTTATTCTAATTAATGAAAGTAATGGCCAAATGAAATTATTACATGAATTCCCTCACAAAGTGTCTTCAACTGAGAATATCTTCTCATCGCTAAGAAAAAGCAGACATTTAAATTTTACGGCTTAACAAGCCACAACAGCCTCTTTGCTCACACAACTCATTTAGCTTCGTTTGAAGTGCTTAATTTTTTACCACAAAATTTTTTTTTTATAGGGTTTAAGGTTGAGATCTTGTATGATGAAACTCTTGATGCTACTTTTGGAAATTCCTAGTGACTTTGAAATTCGTGCAGCTGTCTCGTGAGTTCCTGGTTGGCCTTCTTGACTGATAATTCTTTGTGAAACTTCATTGATGAGTTTATAAAAAAGGTTAGAAGGGAAAAGATTAAAACTAGAAAACTTATGAAGAAAGGATATTTCTACATGGAAAGAATTCCAGTTAGAACAAATGTAATATGCTCTATGTATGCGAGACTTAAGGCCTGCAATTTAGTGAGAAAGGGAGATGGAGCTAAGGAAATTAGTACCAAACAAGGTATTCGTGGGTTTTATAAACTGGTGTACTCTTTCCTCAATGACATCTACCACCCTAAATGTACTTCCTAATTCTGCCCTAAAACCTAAGACCTTCCTAATTAATGCCCTGTCTATGCCGGACTTCCTTATATTGGGCCTCTTTCGATTGATCTTTATTTCCAAATTAGGAATATTTTACACAAACATTTTCCACATTGTAACTTTCTTTCTTAACTAACTTTTATTATATGAAACTTCACTAAAGCGAGATATAATTTTTTTTATAATATATATATATACCTTTTTTTTTTTTTACCTTCTCACCCCCTGACCACCCCTTGTTGAGGCGGCCACACTTCGCTAATGAAGCCTCCCGCCGCAGTCGGTCTCGTCCAGAGATCTTCCAAAG
>SEYY01021801.1:10000-17500 GCA_009176605.1 Armadillidium nasatum
ATGAAAGAAGAAAGTATAAATGATATTTGTAATTATTATTTAGACCTATTCGGAGTTAAATATTTTATGTTGTGGTGATGTATTAAACTAATATGGAATAGGACCTATAATAATTTTTGGGTGGTTGTCATTTTTCTTGGTCTATATTCTATTGTAGATGTCTTTTATAATTCTAGAAAGATCTTTTGAATTTTATTTCAGACTCCTTCGAAAAAGAAATTAGAAATATTTACGATTGCAAGTAATTATCATATTATGGTTAACCCCAGTGATGCTAATTTTTATGATCGTTGTGTGATTCAAGAGATTATTAAAACAGCTGCTTCGGCACAACAGTTAGACCCATCAGGACAGAGAGAATTTAAAGGTATGTTATAGAGTTTATTGTACGATTAACTTAGATAAGAGTGTAGCTCTTATAGGGAGATAAGACAGTGTAGCTTTGCTATAAAAACTAATTCAATTATAGATATTAAAAGGGAAAATATAGCTCTAATGCAAATATAGTCAGATATAAAGATAAGGTATAGCCACAGTTTTCCATAGAATAATAAAATGTAGCCTAATTATCTGTCACACTTTAAATCATAAAATTTAATGTATATTGTAGTTGTTGTCCTGACGGAGGTAGATAAACTTACAAAGGATGCTCAGCATGCTTTACGAAGAACTATGGAGAAGCACATTGGCACTTGTCGTTTAATCCTCATTGCTAATTCCACTTCCAAGATAATACCAGCCATTTTAAGTCGATGCCTCGGCGTTCGAGTACCTGCACCAACCGAAAAGGAGATTATCTCTATCCTTCAGGTAATTATAATAGTAGTTAAGGTTCTGTTATATTTTGTTTATCGATAATTTTTATTTTTATTAAGGTGGTTAAATATTATTGATCTTATCGTTTTTAGTAATTGGAAGAAGAATTTATGTTATTGTAATTATATTTTATATATATTTAATTTACGTATATTAATGTGTTAAGTTTGTGTGTGTGCTTATTTTTTTTTTTCCTTTAAAGACTGTGAGTAAGAAGGAAGGTCTCTCTCTGCCCTTGCCCCTGGCTGAAAATATTGCCAAGAAATCTAACAGGAATCTCCGGAGAGCTCTTTTGTCTTTAGAAGCTTGTAAAACCCAGCAGTATGTAATTTCTCTATTATTATTATTATTATTATTATTATTACTATTATTCAATTTTAAAGATGAAGTCTTAAGTTAAAATAAACTGGGGGTGGAGCTGGAGAAAGAATATGTTTACAGTAATTATTTTTTGCATTGTGAAAATGATGGGTATCTGAGCCAGACCTTGGAAAACTAAAAATTGTCTATACGGCCCTGGGTCAAAATACAGAATGATTTGGATTGGTAAATTATGTCGTATTTGGAAGAACATTGAATTTATTTTTTGTTTTATTTTTTTACTGAACTACTTGTCTCCAGACATCCTGTAAGAAGATTGGCACTTCTAGCTTCAAATTGCCTTGTAATTTTTTTCTACATCATTCATTTGTTTTAACAACACAATTTCGTTATTATGTGAGAGTAACCGATAAAATAAGTAAAGCTCAAACTTGGTATATTGCTCTCCAATATTCGAAGGTGACTGGGACGTATGCCCGAAATATCGCGCTCAACTGAGAGATGTGTTAAGATGAGTTTGAGTGCATTATGCTTTTTTTCTGAATTGTAGGTCATCTCTGAAACATTTCCAATGCCAGTCGACATATTACCTTCAGCATTCATTTTTTTTTTTTAAAGTTTTTTTTTTATTTATTTATTTATTTATTTTTTTTTGCTTGCATTGGCTATTATTGTTGACATAATACTCAGACTTTCATTACAGACAATTAAAATCTATCATTTGTCAGCCTGATGAATGATGATTACTCAGAATGATTGAGAGAAAATTTAAATTTTTATACTATAGAAATAAAATCATAATTTGAATGCTTGCAATATTTATAGTTCCTTTATAAAGATTTTCAAATCAATATTTTACAGTGCATAATATAACATTTTCATTAAATTTTTTTTATTTCACCTCTGGTGAGCAAAGGCCAGGAGTCTACTAAAATTTCCACCAGAATCAGGGAGAAAATCGGAAATCTAGTCAAATTAAAGGCCGACATGTCCCGACACACGGCTTTTGAGCGTATGTAAGTCATAGGAAATTGGGAAAATAGATGAAGAGTGTTCCAGACATTACCAGTAAAATACTTGTAAGATTGAGCATAGCGGTTTAACTGGGGTCAGAGAGTTGGACGGAGAAAGGATGAGACTGTGTAGAAAGATTTTTGGTAAGAAATTGTTAGAACTAATAACTGAAAAGGTTTTATTTTCAACAAAAAATTAGGACATTATATTTTCATAAAGGTAATAATAGAATATTTTTTTGTGTATTCTTTATTGAGATTCAGTTGCAGTTTATAAAAGTTAAACTTGAGTGCTAATTTTTACCAGTGATAAAAGAATACAAAAAAAATAAAGTTTCTACGTTTAGAGAAAGCGATATTTTTAAATATCTTTATGCAAGCAACAATCAATTTTTAAAAGACATTGGTGAAAATACTTTCAAAACTTATTATTAGGGATGGAGCGATACCAAAATTTTTACCGATACCGATACCTAAAAATTCCCCGAAGCCGATACCCGATACCTGAAAATATGCCGATACTTGCCGATACCACTACCGATACTTTACTCCTATACAAATTTTTTGCCGATACCGGTATCGGAAAATATGCCGATACTTACCGATACCGATACTTCACTCCATCCCTACTTATTATTAACAAGTCTGTGACTTAATTTCAAAAAATCTGAAACACACTTTGAAGTTAATGGGCGTAAAGCTACTGTTTCATGAATATTAATTTTAGAAAAGTCAGATTGTTAGACAATATTGGCTAATCTTGGGGAACTGAGTAGCGAGCATACTACTATTTTCGTGTACTACTTCAATAAATTGACAAATGAAATGAAAAATTTCATAGATGCTTAAGGCATTCCTATTATTATGGAATTAGAAAGCCACAAATAGCTGTATGATTTGTTATTTTTGGTCAATCGTGCTAATCACGCAAATTATGTAAATTTGAAACGAAAAAGGGATGAATTGGCTTATACCTCTTCTTCTAGGAACTCTGAAACATTGTTCTGTTATTTGCCACTCGGCAGGTTTTTTTTTTCAAACATTGAAAGAGCTAGAACTTATATTAATGTAGTGTGTACCGAAGATTATACTAATATTTTTATGAGCTATTTGAGGGCAGTTTATAGATTCATGAGCCAGCAGTACGAATATTGGAAACTACTATTGATTTGTTAATAGATCAAGCGTCTTATTTTATGCATCTAGTGTTAATTCATTTAGATTCAAGATAATAAATTGGTAAATTTAATAGGTTTTTTATCTTGAAATTTTATAAATCGTTTGTAGTTATGTGAAAGCAGAACTGCAGAGTTAGTAAATACGTTGCCGGTCCCATTAATTTAAAATTATTCTACTCTCTCGCTCCATTTTAATTTTTCTCTGCTCTATGAACCGACCGGGGCCCCGGCCCCGGCCAAACCCGGCCATTTTTACTGACCCCGGCCCCGGCCCCGGCCCCGGCTAAAAATCAGGGAAAACCGGGGTTGCCGGCCGGGGTTAAAATGGCAAATTCTAAAAAAAAATAAAATTTTTTTTGATTTTCAGCCGATTCTGCTGAAACTTTCAGTGTATATAGATTTTTTTACCGGTAAGAAAAGTCCATTTCTAGCGTTTTTCCGAGTCTATTACGGTTAAAAGTTTTTATTTATTTAATTTTTTTTTTTGTGGAAATTTAACCCTTTTCAATAGAATGGCGGTGCCAAACCACTTTTTAGAATGAGCTGAAAGTTGGACTATTTATTTAAAATTATATGGGCTACAAAAGCCTCTAATAGACTTTTGTTCCCAGAGTTATAGAAAAAATGTTATAAGCCAAAAACTGACCAACTATAGAAAAAAAAATTTTTGAACTAAAAAAATCCACCTTCTCAGACAAAATCTTTTTTAAAAAATTACAACTATAACATTTCCTATTTTTGGTGTGTATAGAGGAGGGGTAGGGCTACAAATTCCTCTATGTACTTTATTCGATGACATTCGTTGGTTTTGAGATATAGCCTTCATAAAAGGTCCATTTTTGGCCAAATTTCAAAAATTCCCAAAGTTTGAGAGGCTATATCTCGCTTCAAACAAAGGGCATTTAAAAATGCACTAAATAAAAATTGTTGCCCTGTTCCTCTTCTAAACAATATTCACAAATAAAAAAAAATAGTAGGTAGTGTTTTTTTTTTAAATATTTTTTTCCTCCAGAAGGGTACGATTTTTGCAAAAAAAAATTTCAAGTGCTTATAACTTTTTTTCTAGACGTGATATCAAAAATCTATTCCCACCAATGCAAGAAATTGGGGCAAAGGTATTCAGTTAAATTTTCAGCTCATGTGGACCAGTGGTTTGACCCAGTTATTCATTTTTTTCAACTTTGGGTCCAAATAAGTTTCAAACCGTTATAGACTCAAAAAAATGCTCGAAATCAACTCAGAACTTCGTGAAAAAATTCACATACTTTGAAAATTTCAGCTCAATCAGTCAAATAATAAAAAAAAATTTCAAACAAAATATAAGAAAATTAAGATTTTTTTTCTTTTCTGTTTCTTTTGACCGCTCCTTTTCTGCTAGTGAATGTTCATCTTTGTGTTTTGATTTTAGATACTCCAAAAAGATTTGGTTGAAATTTTTTTTACTTGTAGCACCCGGAGGTTCTCTTCTAATTTTCTTACTGCAGATGTTAAATTTAGCTATTTCGAGCCTATCCTGAAACATTGTAAAGTATTCAAATACTGCAGAAGCTGATCTTTTAGCCATATTGACTGAAAGTATAAACAAAATAATAATTTTTAAACAATGCAGCTAAATGATACAAGTTTGATACATAGCAATAAAATAACAATGATATGTATAAATACAGGTTAAATTGATAATTTTATATCTTACATTTTTTCAAACTTTACCTTTGGGTCTTACCTAGGTAAACGTGTTAAATCACTATTATGAATTAGAATAATTTTTTTTTTTAATTTTTGTACTTTTTTTAAACTTTAAATATACAAAACTGTAATTTTCTGATTTTTTTTTTTAGAGAAAATGCATATAATCATTAATTTAAGTGAATGTTGCCTATTCTACTCCTTCCTTACAATTAAATAAACCTTATATCTAATTTTCTTAACCTAAAATTTCAGTGCTTTTGACCTCTTTACAAATTTTAGGAAACCCCGGCCATAACCCCGGCCCCGGCCCCGGCCCCGGCCCCGGCCAAATTTGGGTGACCCCGGCCCCGGCCAAATCCCAGCCCCGGTCGGTCCCTACTCTGCTCCTGATCCCATTATTTTCAGTTTCAGTTTGAAATATAAAAAAATAATATCCAATAAAATTATTTTTAACTCTGTCTCTATCCAAAAAATTTGTTTGAGTTCCAGCTCCACATCCCTCCTACGGTTAAAATGACGAATGGTACCACTTACAATATTTTTATTGTTATTATTATTATTATTATTATTATTATTATTATAGGTACCCATTTAGCCCCACTCAAGAAGTGGTGGCTCCAGACTGGGAAGTGTTTTTACGTAAGACAGCAACTGCTATCGTCCAGGAGCAAAGCCCTAATTCTCTCTTCAAGGTGCGGGAGATGATATACGAACTTCTTATTCATTGCATTCCTCCTGAAGTTATATTTAAGGTAATCAGGATTATGGTTTTATTATTATTATTATTATTATTATTATTATTATTATTTATTCATTAACAGATTATTTGTCTTTAAAAAGATTCATTTGCTAAAATTCTCAAGACTTTAAGAAAATGAGAGCTGACAAATCTGCTAACCAGACCGACATCAGTAAGACTATCTGTAGATCTTACTTACCTTTACTTCTACAGAACGGAAGTGTTCCGGCTAACGACTTCCACTCCCTCATTCGACAGGGGTTTCGTACGTGCTGGTGAGATGACACTCTTGGAGCTAAGCTCCGGAGTGTTAAGCTTCCGTTCGACCTCGGGTATTTTCTTGCCAACTCAATCACTGCAGGGAGGTGTCCTTAACTCACCTTCGTATTGGTCATTCCCATGTTGGTTTGCCCTTCTAATGATCTCCTTTCGGTACATCACTTCCTGGTTGGTTGTCCCGCTTTGCAGTCCTTCAGACGAAGGTATTTCCCAGACTTGTGTTCCATCCCCTTTGGAGACCGTCTGTCTTACATCTTGTCAAAATCCTCATCTTTCCGAACTAACACCATATTTGCCTTTCTTGATGACTTCCACCTAAGGTATAAAATATGACAATCTTTAATTGTTCATTCCTTGGATTGTCTAGGTGTCTTCCCTGGTGTTGGTCCCCAACCTAGTCTTGCCTCATCCCGATGAGCAGTGAGGACGCATGTATAACTACTCAAAAAAAATTATTATTATTTAGAAGAAGAATAAATTTGAAGGTTGAAGGCATGAGAGAAAACATACTTATGCAAATTCACAAAGTAGATAAAACTTTGTTTTAACATTAGGGAAATTAGAAAAATATGTATACTGTAAATAAGTTTTTATTTTGTACTTCCTTCTGAAAAAGGGCTGTGAGGGGGAGTAAAGGTGGGTAATCGTTAAAAAAAAAAAAAAAAAAAAAAAAAATAGGCAGAATTTAAGGTTATGTTGTCCTCAGGATATGCTGCAGGCAGAAGTTAAGGTTATGTTGTCTTTAGGATATGCTCCGACAAATGAATAGCTTACTAAATGCCACTTGTTATGTTTTTTTTTTTTTTTTTTTTTAGTAAAGAATACCTTTACTGTAAAAAAAATTCTACTGGAAGACTCCTTTCTTATACCTTTGGGTATCGTGAGGTCACTGACGAAACAGAATATTGAAAGATAATGTAATAAAATACCCAATCAGCAAGTGAATTAGTATTTGGAATGATTTGCTACAGAAAGTCGAATGTTATTCACTTGCAACCATTAGCAAAAGGAATATATAGATGTATGGATGGTCTGAGCATCATCATGTATTATGACCAAACCAAATTGGTGGGATGGTTGTTACTTATCAAAGTTAACCTGCGTTTTAAATATGATAGTATTGACAATACATTTGGTGTGGTTACTTTTCATTGTATGTTTAGTTGATACATTGTTTAAGTTGGGTAATATATTTTGTACGTTTGACAGGGACTATCTTGATGGGCCTTTATGGCTTCTTTCTGTTTATTTTATGTTCTTATAACCCTTTGCATAATAATAATTATTCTTTCAGGGTTTACTCAAAGAATTAGTTAAGAACTGTGACGGGTCCTTGAAATGTGAAGTAACCAAAATGGCGGCGTATCATGAGCATCGGATGCAACTTGGATCAAAAGCCATTTATCATGTGGAAGCCTTTATTGCAGCGTTTATGTCTGTTTACAAGAGATTTATGGAGGAAAGC
>SEYY01021801.1:22500-27500 GCA_009176605.1 Armadillidium nasatum
TGCACTGCAGAATTTTATATATATATTGAGAGTTTATCCAAAAGTATATTTACAATAAAAATTTACAATTTTCAGATAATACAATTAACAAACATATGAAGACCCAATAATAAAAGGTATTACTTTTAAAATAGGAGATGACAAGTATCAATGCTGGTCATGAGTCATACAGTTGATATGAGCAGAGAGAAATAAAAAGGGTCTGTTTTAAGATATTTCAAGTTATAATAGAGAGGTTCTGTTTTTGAAACAGTATAGAACAGAATAGCAGAGTTTTAAGCTAGGTAGTGAGAGAAAGGTTACAATAATAAGTGCAAACTCTTTTATAATATGTACACAATATATATATATATATTTGAAATGTCTAAATTTAGCCACAGCCACTGTTGAATTTACTATGGAAATTTGGGGCGCCCTTTTAGTTTACTTTCACCTGGAGGAGGGAAAAAGCATCTTTTGTGTCACCAAAAAATGATCTCTATAGTCTTTTTTCCCTACATTTTTTTATATATATGTTTTAGCTCTTTCTTACCAGTATTCTGCTTCGTTAGCATTTCTGTTGAATTTCTAGCATATGATATTATAAACCATTTACCATTTAGGCCTTTAAAAGGTTTCTCGGAAATTCCTCTCCAAGTTTAATAAGGTATTCGTAATGATCTCCGAAATTATAATCAGAAACATCATTTAGGCCTTTCAAAGGTTACTTGGAGATACCTCTCCAAGATGATAAGGTATTCATAACTCCGAAATATCTTTATAAAACCTACAGCAAAAGTATATGCTTCTTTCATTGGCTTGTCGTGCAAGGGCTCACCCATTTGATTGACTCAACCTAGTTCTTACAATGATAGAGATGGTGAACTGGTCATTTTATTTTTCCCAAATGTGAAAATAAAACCATACTCGATATTCGACAGAAGCAAGCTGGCTTAAAATCCACATTTCAAGTAACTCCCAGAATTTGAGGTCGAGAAACAAAACTAATTAAAGTAATTTTGCAGTCATAGATTCAACATTTTAGCTGGTATATTTACTTACTGTTGTTTTACCACAATGACACCTGGTCTAGAAGTGTGGTGAAGAATAGCAGCTGGGTGAGAAATTACATGCTGAGGACTTGAACATACCACTTCATGGTTGACATATTGTTGTTCACTATTATTTGTTCGATGAGTAGTTGTCAACTCTAAGGGTACTTCCTGGGGCTCCGGAGGTAACATGTGGAGAGTAAGGTGTCCCATTGAACCCCCTAGAGGGTGAGTTGAATGAATAGTAGGAGAGGATCCACCCTTTCTACTCTGAGACTCATAAGAACCTGTTGTAACAACTGTTTCTCGATGATGAGTATGGTGTAAATCTTGTGGAACTGTATGATGCACCTGATCCTCGTCAACAGTGTATGTCTCATCAGTAACAACTTCCTCTTTGATATCTGAAACGCTCTGTTCCTCGAGAGGAAACATATGGTCTCCCTCCAAATGGCGAATAGCCTCACATATCGTATCTAACGATTTCTGACAAGAAGAGCTGCCTGAATTCACAATATAAACCCTGTAAAAGATTAGTAACATTGAAATAAATGATAACTTCTTTGTTGATAAGAATAAACAGTTATGTTTTCAAGACACTAACTTAAGAGTCAGTACTTTAAACTATTTATAGTTTTCATACGTAATTTATGATACAAAGTTAATATGTACATTAAATTTAATAACCTAATATCCATTAATTAAAAACTATCAAACTCACGTATGGCCCAGAGAGGAGACCGTAGTATCTTCAACATATTCTACTGTAGAAGGTGGAGACGTTCCCCCATTCTCGTGTACCTCGCTAAGACCTCTCAGCTCTAGTACTGGAGGAAGAGCCTTTGTACTTCCCTGTAAAGAAAAAAATTACTATGAAAATACCCTATATATTTAAGGACTTTGCACTAAAACAAGTGATATATATATATATATATATATATATATATATATATATATATATATATATATATATATATATATATATATATATATATATATATATATATATATATATATATATATATTACCTTGTTTGGAGATGGTAATACTGTTAAAATAGTTGTAGGATGAGAGACCTGGGTATGGGAAGTAGTTCTGAATGTTGCCCCATTATGTATTTCAGGCAGGAGAATACCCATTTGCAGGAGATGCAATAGGAAATGTAATACGCTGAGGAGCTGTACCATTCGACTTTTGCAAATGAATTTCTCGAACATCAGCATAATCTGAATGGTCCTTTGGAATTTTAGGTTCCGTTGTAGTTACAACAGTGGTAGTTGCAGCCATTGGTGGGGACAGACAGACTCTCCTATCATCTTCACTTTTAATTTCTATTTTTAAGTGTTGTTGTTGCTGCTGGGACTTTTTCTGAGTTTCAACAGATCTATATTCGATCTTAACCTAAAAAAAAAAAAAAGAGAGATGCAAAAAAAAATCCTCATTAACCACTTGGCCCCTTTCTATTATATAATATCCCTATAACGTTAACTACTCAATAAGAAGCTCTTTTTGAACCTGTAGCAAAAGATCGCAAATCATGAAAACAATTTATTTAATTTTAATAGTTTAGTTAAACTATTTAATACAGGGTGTGGGATTCCAATAGACTTACTACTAAATGAAGACAAAATAAATTAAGAATTCAAAATAGTAGGAACCATGTAACAACAGAATATGAAACTTAACAAAATGCAAAAATATTTTCTTATTACCTGATCCCTTGCAGATATTTCTTTAACCTTTTCAGTGTAAAGATCAGTATCAAAAGATCTATGACGTCTCTCCTTCTCCGAAGGACGCCTTTCAATGACTTCCTTCCGCAAGTCATCTGAGTCTGATCCTGAATTAGCAGTAGTTGTCGAAGTCGGGGTCCCAAGAGTAGTAGAAGTTACATTTGAAGGTGGGGGTGAAGAAGTACTAAGAGTACGGTCTTCATTCGGGCTATTTCCACCAGTTGGGCTTCCTGAAGTAAATATTACAACTTACAATACAATAACTTATAAATTTACAGTACTTACAGTCAAACAAAGTTATTATAAGTTACACAATGTCAGGATATATATATATATATATATATATATATATATATATATATATATATATATATATATATATATATATATATATATATATATATATATATATATATATATATATATATATATATATATAATGGGAAAATTAATTAGTAACAGCTGTTGTCGTAGGTCATAGTAGTGTTGGTAGTAGAAAAAGATGCAGTTGTAGTACCACTATTAATAACAATAATAATAAAAAAAATAATAATAATAGTAGCCCACCTTCATTATCGCTGTTTTGGATATTGAGTAAACGCTTGAGGTGACAATTCTGAGAAATAAGTCTAGTTTTCTCTTGCTCCAGCTGATAAATATACTCGGCAGTTTGTTGCAAAATTGCAGCCTATAATATATATATATATATATATATATATATATATATATATATATATATATATATATATATATATATATATATATATATATATATATATATATATATATATATAATACGTAAAATAAGTCTTCTCTATCATCAAAATTTTCAAAGGGCTTGGTTCCTCGATATGAAAACATCGGACCTGACCAAACACGAATCCTACCCCTTAAGGATGTAATCACATCCCCATCCACGTCTTCATATAATTCACGCAGGAATCTCAATTAAAACTACTGGCCAAAGAATCACAGAACCAGAAACATTCCAACCGTCTGAGTTACACCATTTTATATATATATATATATATATATATATATATATATATATATATTATATATATATATATATATATATATACTCCTCTTGAACCTTTCCATTAATCAAAATTAATTTTATGCGAATTTTTTTTTACAGCTTATTTCATGTATATTTGCATTTTAGCTTTAATTTTTGAAATGCTAAATTTAGCATTTTCCTGCTAACCTAACCTAACCTAACCAGCCAGAACAAAAATAAAAAAATATACAAATTTTGCAGAAGCAAAATAAATAAAATTAACCGAAAAATAATTTTAAATACAATACATAAATAAACTATAATAAATCTTTTTTACCTTCATATCTACCATTGATACCATTGAAAACATGAAAAGGATAAAAAAAAAATAACCTATTCGTTTCCTACCATATATATATATATATATATATATATATATATATATATATATATATATATATATATATATATATATATATATATATATATATATATATATATATATATATATATATGGTGCAAATTTCTTAGAAAACTAAGATAGAGAGAGAAGATGATAGCGGTAACCAATCACCAAGTGGTAAAACCGCATTCTTTTTCAATATCAAACACACACACACACACACACACACATACCATATATATATATATATATATATATATATATATATATATATATATATATATATATATATATATATATATATATATATATATATATATATATATATATATTATAGCAATGAGCCATGTCTTATTGACGAATGATGTTTCATCAAATTTTCTAGCTTCTAGTCACTGACTAGCGGCTAAGCTTTTAACATAACTGTGAACGTATATAATAGGCAAATAAGTATATAAATAGGCTAAGTCTGTAAAAATGATTTTCCCTCGCCAGAAATTATGATTATAAACACTTAAAAAAAAACAAAAAACAAAAACAAAAAACACTTAAAATGAAGGACAATTTCTTAAGGTTACAAAACTTTACAACTGAAGAAAAAAAACAAAAAAAAACATCGTAGTACTATACTTCATTAAAAAAAAAAAAAAAAAAAACGTTGTGTTATATATATATATATATATATATATATATATATATATATATATATATATATATATATTATATATATATATATATATATATATATATATATATATATATATATATGTGAGAGAGAGAAGAGAGAGACTAATTTGACTCCTTTTCTCCCTCCCCAACACCTTTTATTTGAC
>SEYY01021801.1:32500-35000 GCA_009176605.1 Armadillidium nasatum
ATATATATATATATATATATATATATATATATATATATATATATTGGGACTGGAACCAGTTTGGAAAGTAACTGGGGTTAAAAAATTAAGTTTAAAACAGATGGGAGAAGGGTGGGGGGGGTGGAGGGAAAAGAAACAGTGGAAACGAGAACGAACGGAAGGAGGGGGGGGGAGCTAGAGGGAAGCGGTTGATGGGAGAGGGAGGAGGAGTTTGATAAACCAGGAGGGAAAGAGAGGCACTCTAAAGCTGACCTCCAGACGAAGTTAATCAATACACAAGCAAGGCTTGCCAATGGCCCTCTTTCCTCTCACAGCTCTTGCACTGTGCCAAAAGGCCTTCCTCTTTCTCTACTCGAAGCCCCATTTTTTTTTTCTCACTCTTAATACTTATCAAAAGAAATCGAATGGGTGCCAAATTTTTATTTAAACAGAGCACGACAGCAGCTAGACATAGACATAGTACGCACATGCAAAACCTGCCCCATGTACCATAGCAACCTACATTTATACACGGTAGACCTTTGGTTTGATTGTAAGACGGACCCTAGACAACCTTCTTATATAATAATCCAATTGGTCTTTAAAAAAATCCATATTAGACTTGCATTATCTAAAAAATTTTATTACAATCCCCATATGGACCTCGTTAACCAACCAACTCTCTCTCTCTCTCTCTCTCTCTATATATATATATATATATATATATATATATATATATATATATATATATATATATATATATATATATATATATATATATATATATATATATATATATATATAATATATCTCATAATAATAATAATAAATGCATATGTCAATATGTGTTTTGTGTACAAATAAAAATTTGTAAGGTATTTACTATTATAAAATTAGCGTTAATATATATTATATATATATATATATATATATATATATATATATATATAATATATATATATATATATATATATATATATATATATATATAGGGTTAGACATTTTGAGGCCGAAAAAAGGGACAAAGTTATTTTAAAAAAATGTCAGATTTGATTTAATAACCTGTATTGAAATATATAATATATATATATATATATATATATATATATATATATATATATATATATATATATATATATATATATATATATATATATATGGTAATTGTAGCGTTCACGGGAGTGGATTTTTTCGTACGAGACAAGGTTGCTAATATACCTACGCGTTGGGAGTTCGACTAGAACTACGCGTAGGAATTTGAAACTAACAACATAGCCTAAGAATTTCTGATACGACAAGGTTGCTGGATCATTGGCGTTTAAAAAAAAAAAAAAAAAAAAAAAAAAAAAAAAAAAAAAAAAAAAAAAAATATATATATATATATATATATATATATATATATATATATATATAATATATAAATATAAATATATATAATATATATATAATAATAATAATAATAATAATAATAATAATAATAATAATAATAATAATAATAACAATAATAAAAATACTAATAATAATAATAATAATATGTAGAGAGAGAAGTATAAGTGAAAATTTTATCACCACCACTCACGGGTCGGGGGGTACGGGGGGCAGAGCCCCCCGTAGACAAACGCTCGTGTGCCATGCATTTGCAACTTGTATTATAAAAATATGCATTATTGCAGTACAGCAATGAAATCGTAAATGCATGGCACACGATCATTTGTCTACGGGGGGCTCTGCCCCCCGTACCCCCCGACCCGTGAGTGATGGTGATAAAATTTTCACTTACATTCCTCTCTCTCTCTCATATATATATATATATATATATATATATATATATATATATATATATATATATATATATATATATATATATATATATATATATATATATATATATATAACTATTATTATTATTATTATTATTATTATTATTATTATTATACACATTACCCCATATCCCGCATCATGCAAAATTCTTGTAAATTTTAACTATTATTTCCATTTTTTAGCTTCACCATATTTTAAAATATAGCAACTCGTCAAAACATTGAAAGATTTTTTTTTTTTTTTTTTTTTTTTTGGAGAGTGGCCTCAAAAACGAGGGCACGTGAGAGAGTTTTATAATGGCGGCAAACGATATTATGACGTCATAATTATTCCTATTATTTTAAACTATTTTTTTTTAATTTAAGTGTTTTTTTAATTTTTTTTTCTTACAAAATAATTTGGCGTTCGTCGATTAACCAAAAAAACAAACAAACATAAAAATTTCCTTTTCGTAGTTACGCTGAGAAGAAAACAAAAAAAACGGCACATCGTATCAGTTTAAGTTGAACTCGCAACACGTGAATACGTAGTTTCAATCGAACTAGCAACCCGTAGGTATGTAGGTATTTTCAGCAACCTTGTCTCGTACGAAAAAATCCACTCCCGTGAACGCTACAATTACCATATATATATATATATATATATATATATATATATTTCAAAAACAGCAGATTGATTAAAGTAAATCAGCAGTTCGTCT
>SEYY01021801.1:40000-67500 GCA_009176605.1 Armadillidium nasatum
ATCTGTCATTATTATTATATTTTATTATTATTAATTGAAATTTTCTAGGATCGTAGCATACTGATATTACAATATATATATATTTACTTTTGCAAATTTATGCTACTGCAAATTCTCGGAATTTGACTCACAAAAAGACGCTGCCAGACGTGCGCTGCCAGATGAACGATGTTTTCCATCGTTGAAATTAATATAAGTTTATTTTTTAATTCCCAAATTTTCCTTATCAAAATTCTTCAAGGATTCCAAAAATGTTATCCTTTTTAGTGTACGTTTAGTAGTTTTTTAGATATTTGAGGGGACCAAAGTGCAGTCTAGCCTATATATATATATATATATATATATATATATATATATATATATATATATATATATATATATATATATATATATATATATATATATATATATATATATATATATATATATATATGCGATGGCATCCGCATCCGCATCTTGCAAAAAAAATTCCACATCCGCATCCGCACTTGACGAAAATTCCGTATCCACATTCGCATCCGCAAATGAGAAAATATGATATCCGATTCATCATATATATATATATATATATATATATATATATATATATATATATATATATATATATATATATATATATATATATATATATATATATATATATATATATATATATATATATATATATATATATATATATATATATATATATATATATATATATATCACTTTTTAACTTGCTTTCACCGTTTAGACATTTCGTTCCATTTTATTGTTGGGAATACATATGGAATACGTATGTATTCGTCTAACATCATAATATGCAAGAGGCAGAAGGTTGCTAAGCTATTTTATTGCTATTTTTAATTTTATTCTTTTAAAAAAAAAAATAAAATTAAAAAGTAAAACAGTTACCTTTAACATAACTATTAAAGAAAAAGAAAACTGGGGGAAAAAAAAGGGGAACAAAAACTTAAAAAATAAAATCAAATAGATATATTAAAGTAGATGCATGGCATGAGCCTATTTCTTCCCCGACCCGTGAGTGATGATGAAATATATTTGATAATAGATATGTTGCTGTAATATTGAAGGAGAAGTTAAGAAATAAACTGCTTAAAATATAGCAGATATATTTGTCCTGAAAATGGTATGAAAAAAGCCCTTAAAAACGGACAATAATATATATATATATATATATATATATATATATATATATATATATATATATATATATATATATATATATATATATATATATAATATATATATATATATATATATATATATATATATATATATATATATATATGGGTAATTTTGACAAATGTTTTATATATTTATTCTGAGAAATATGAAAAAAAAATTGACCTAAAAACAGTTCTCGTATTAATACTAAATAGGTTAGTCTTAATTATTCTTTGTAGACAGATTTTTACTCTATATTTATCTGTCAGATGCCAAGTTATATATATATATATATATATATATATATATATATATATATATATATATATATATATATATATATATATATATATATATATATATATATATATATATATATATATATATATATATATATATATATATATATATATATATATATATATATATATATATATATAATATATATATATATATATATATATATATATATATATATATATATATATATATATATATATATATATATATATATATATATATATATATATATATATATATATATATATATATATATATATATATTTTTCTGGTTTACGTACCCATTGATATCTATGTTAAAAATGTTCAATTTATATTATATATATATATATATATATATATATATATATATATATATATATATATATATATATATATATATATATATATATATATATATATATATATATATATATATATATATATATATAAATATTTATTTATATATAATATTTTATATTATATATATATATATATATATATATATATATATATATATATATATATATATATATAATATATATATATATATATATATATATATATATATATATGGTCCCAACAGCTACTTTTTTTTACATTAAAACACTACTAAGCACATAGAAGAAACCCTCCCCCCAACCCCCTTTCGATAAGGGAGATTATTGCAAACAATATTATTATTATTATTGTTATGCTGAATAATTTTATTATTAATAAAAATATCACTGTTTATATTAAATATAATTTAAAGCCCAAAATAAACAATTTGTATGAAAAGTCACTAATATGATTGCCAAGTTATTTAGCGACAATGTTGCCAGTGATTTAGTGTACTTCTTTTCAAGAGAGGACCTTACCAATGAAGGGCGTGTGCCCTCCCTCTAATACTGTTCTCCATGTTACCACTAGCTAAAGGTAAACCGACTATTTACCAAGAGAACTAGTTGTACTTTAGTCTACTAAAGTATCACATCGTCAGGCAAACTTTTTTTTATACATTTAGTTACTTGGTTACTGAAGGATGGGTCAGGGTTAATATCTTTGATCCTTGCACAAAACCATAAAAAAAACTTGTGAGGAAACCAATTTTTCATCAGTTTTAATGATGATTAATAATTCAGTACGAAGTCAATCTCAACAAATTTTCAATTTATTTATAATTGAACTTTTAAAAGCTGCATGTTCGCTATCATTCCAGATTCTTGCTAGATTGTTTAGGTATTAGAATTTCTTCTTATATAGTTAACTGAGTTAATTTCTAACTCTAATAATTAAGCATCTGTATTTTTATTTCCATTTTACTATCTTTTCTTTTAATTATCTATGCTTATCATATTTCTTATTATATTTCAATTCTTCCAATTAAGCGAATATTTTTTAAAACTGACTTTAAATTTTTCGACATATGGAAACAGCTTTGATATCAAATTTCTTATACCCACCCGTCAATGTTTTTAAGTAATGTTCTAAATTTTTAATTGTGTCTATTTTTGAAATTTAATATTTGTATTTTATTTTTTATTAATTTGGATTAATAAACGGTGTTAAGGTTAAGCCTATTTTTTAATTATATGGTTTCAATATCCTGGGTTTTTCTGAACTCAAAAAATTTACCTCCGATTTCATTATTAATCAATATTAAATCTATAATAAAGCATATTTTGTGGTTTCATAAAACGACCAACTAATAATGAATTAACCTGGTCATCATCAAAAGATATTCCATCTAATACCATTAAATTTTAATTAAATCGTCCATTATAACTATACCTACTTCACTGTCACTGAAAGTACCCTTATCCTAAATTTATCAATCCTAATCCCATTTCCTGGTTCTGAATTCTGATCGGAGTTTTATAAAATTAAAATAAACGTTGATAAAATGCCCTTATTCTACACAATCTAAAGTATATATTCTACACAATCTAAGGGATATAAATATATCAACTCGGGAAGACTCAACCCTTAATCGAAAGATTTTTTTAAAAAAGTTTTAGAAGAGATAAAATGTTTGAGTATATGTTAAAATAAAATGAAGTGAAAAAAAATGTCTATTTTTAAGTTATGACAAAAAAATAATCTTGTTTTACTTCTTCGGCTGGTTTATATAATAAATTACAACTGAATTTGATAGTTATTAACTTTTGATCTGAAAGAAATTGGAATTAGTTTATATGGAATTAATAATCTTGGCCTTAATATATAACGTTCCAGAGGCTGTAGTCTTTGAAACGTTCTGGATTATAATTTAACAATTGGAACTTATGAGAGGTATATTTTAAGTAGTAGAGTTGCTTGAAAGAGTATATTAAGAAAGTAGTGAAGATGAAAATTACCTCATACCTTGAATTCTTGACTTTGAAATCTTATAACGAACAAAATAGCTTACATTTTGAAAAGAACGTCTGAACGAGTTGACGAAAATTTGAAAAGGGTTTTTGAAATGGCAGCGCACCTGAGGTGAGAAGGGCATGCCAACTCCCAAATTAGTGCTATAATATCTATAACAAAAAATTATAAAAACCTTTGTAAGAGAATTTATTATAATTTATCCAATCATAATAAGAATTCGACTAAGATAAACTGTCAACGAATTAAAATAACTGCAGGATTTAAGTACATTTTAAAAAAATCATCACAAGAGATTTTACATAATAAAATATACTCACACAATCGGTGCACAAATAAGTCATTTTGACAGAGGTTTCATGACTTCTACTCAACAATTTCACGGACATTTTCATCCTCTTAAATACTAATAGAAAATAATTTCTCTAGAAATAGACGTTTCAGAACTAACTAAATGATACTTTTTGCCATTAATTTGATTCAAATTGGATAATTATTGAGAAAATTATGGCTCAAATTAAAATCTATAAAGGATTTTTTTTCAGCAAAAGCCTTTTAAAAGATTGATTTATTCCTTGATGCTAAAAAGAACATTCCCAGCTGCAAGACTCTTTGTGATCAAAATAACAATTCGACTAAGAAGGTAAACTGTCAACGTTTCTTACATTCATATTATAGATTAAAAGAACTGCAGAAAGTTTTTGAAATTTAATATGCATAGCTTTTGAATTTTAACCAGCAACATTATGTTTTTACTATAGAGATTATTATTATTCATAAAGAACTAATTATTTTTGTTTCACTCAAACATAGTAAATGGAAATTTCTAAATAAATCCATTATGAAATCTTTATAATTCTTTTTATTAATTCCTTTTTTTTAAAGTAGGAAAAAATTTAGTGTGAATAATATACTCCGGAATATTCTGGGATTTCGGTATAACGATATATTTTATCCCTGAATTCCGGTATAAGCAAAATGACTCAAAAATCCAATCACTACTTTTCCAATGTTTCTTAAATAAAAATACTTATCAAAATCTTATATTTCATATATGTACTAACAAATGAATCCTTTTATAAAGAAAATAATAAACAAATTCAACAATTTTAATGATTCACATTTTAACAACTTTTATTTAATGATGAGCTTAAACCAAGCAAGTATTCTAACATGAAACACCTGTTGCAAATATTTCAAAAAGATTATTGAACCGAATAATAATCGAGATAAATTTTTAAATTAAAACATCAGATTTTATAACAGAGTTGCTCTGTAATCATAAATTGATTTGAGAATTCCTATGGATTTAGATAAATAAACTTGTTTTAAAACCATTAAAAGTCTCATATCTATTTATATTTAATAGTTTGTATATTTAGCAAATTATTTTTTTTTGAAAATCAAAGCTTCTGAAGGAAAAATCTGCATTACAATATGCAGAGAAATAACTCTGATATTATTTTTTTATTTTATTTGTAACCTTCGTTTTACAATTACCATCTTTCTTATTTTTGAATTTAGGGTTGAGAAATCATTCACCACTCTACCTATGCCACATTGTGATAACTTTTGCATCAACTTTAAATGGTGTGTGTAATCAAAAACTTTGTTTGAAGTTTATTATAATATCAACTGGTTGTCCCTGGTCAATGCAGTCAGAATAAATTCCATAAATTTTTAAAGATTTGTCTAACATGATTTACCTTTTCTAAAACCGTGATATAATTCTTAGAATATCTTGTTATCATACAAATGTTTCTTTATACGAATTTACAGCAACTTTTACAAAATCTTTAAGCTAACTGGGCTATAATTTCCCAAATAAACTCGTACAGTCGGTACACAAATAATTTAATCAACGAAAATCACCATGAGAGAAAGCTTGTCGAGTTCTATGTTCTTATTGATGAAGGCAAATATATAAATTTAAAATATGTAACTCATACTTGTGAGAGAAGCTTAACAAAATGTAAGCATATAACGTTATATTCTCGGAATTGTAGATTTGAGGCTGAAAAAAATTTTTTTTTTAAAATGTAAATAGAGTTGTGTAGGGTTTATGAAAAGAGAAAAAAATATTTAAATCATTATTTATATTAAAATCTTAATTTCCTTGGAGTGCGAGGGGTCATAAGTAAAAATTTACCACTCTTTCATTTAATTTTTGCATTTTTTCATTAGTTAGTATTAATAATATTTTTCGCTATCTTTTAGATTAATAAATAAATAGCTTGTTTCATTAAATAATATAATTTAAAGGTACCAATTTAATTAAATTAGAAATTACGCTGAAACTTCTTACATGTTTAGTGGGCTATAGTAGCTTCTCCAAAACCGTAAAGTCCTATTTCAGATGAAAATCAAAATTATGCTGTGCGGGACCGGCGGACCGGGTTATTACTCACACAGACAATGTTCCTCATTACTCACATTTAATTACTCATATCGATGTTTTCCAACGTGCTTGAAGAAGCAGTTTAGTTCTGTAAAGTTATTTTAAATTTTTAAATTATTTATCATCCGTAATTTTGAAATGCTTAATTAGTATTGAAAATATATATAATTTATTCAATTAAGTAATTCATATTATAGGCATCGTTTGAAAGTTTACCAAAGTTTAGTATACTTAATAAAAACAAAAGGACCAAATTGTGCTGGAACCTATTTTGAACTTTGGTTGAAAGGATATTCAGGTGAATAGAAGACAATTATTGCAACAAAATGTCATATTGTCGGAAGGAAGGTTTGTTCTTAATTATTTTTCTTAGTAATTTAAACAAATCATGGGATGGATTGACAACAAGGAAGTACATTTATCACTATCCTTAGCCATTAATTTGTCAACATGATCTTTTAGGTTAACCAATAAGAATGTTTGTACAGCTATTTTAAGAATTTAGGCATTATCTAAAGCTTCATGGGTTTAAATTAATGTAATCCTATGAAAATATAAAATGTTATGGTAATAGTGTAATATAAGCAAGCCAGCTGGAATTTCATTTAGGTAATTGTAGCGCTGACAGTAGTGAATTTTTTCGTACGAGACAAGATTGCTGAAAATAACTACATACCTACGGGTTGCTAGTTTGATTGAAACTACGTATTCACGCATTGCGAATTCAACTGAAACTATGCGCACGAGTTGCCAATAACCTATTTCTAATAAAAATAATAATAATTATATATATATAACTACAAAAAGGAAATGATATATATATATATATATATATATAATATATATATATATATATATATATATATTATATATATAGAGAGAGAGAGAGAGAGAGAGAGAGAGAGAGAGGAATATAAGTGAAAATTTTATCACACCACTCACAGGTCGGGGGGTACGGGGGCTCTGAGGTTAGGTTAAGTAACTAGTTTGTTAGTCTAGGTTACATTAAGTCTAACTAGTTTGTTAGATCTAACAAACTAGTTACTTAACTTAACCTGGACTTAAAAGGTAAAACTGTGCCTAATGGCTAGTAAATAGACCTAACCTAATCAAATAACCACTGTTAGTTAATTACACCTAAGGCCAACAAAAAGGCCTAATCTACCAAAAAAAAAATAAAAAAAAAGTATTTATATATATATATATATATATATATATATATATATATATATATATATATATATATATATATATATATATATATATATATATATATATATATATATGGGAGGCTGTGAGGTGTTGAATTGTATTTTTTTATCTCAAGGTGACCTAGTTCAAGATTCAGCTTCCACTATGATTACCTTATATATATACATAAGAATTACAAGGCAATCAACTCACTGCAACAATCAACAATTTATTAATTATATCAGGAATATTAATTAAGATACTTTATTATTTTAAACCACTCAGATAATAAGGCATAACAATACAAGTACCAATTATATTGTTTAGGTATCAAAATGTGTATAAACAAAAGCTGTTCCAACCCGGACAATGATTTCAAAATCCTCTAACTGAAAAAACATCTCAGAACCATAGTTGCCATTTAAAAATAGTTTCCAAATAAAATTTCCAATTTATGAAATCTATTAAAATACATTTACAATAAAATAAAACAAATTAAGTTATAAGGAATCTGGAGATGAGTATATATATATATATATATATATATATATATATATATATTATATATATATATATATATATATATATATATATATATATATATATATATATATATAATGAAATGGGTATACAAAATTTTTCAAAAATTTTATATCAATGATCCTGCAACCTTGTAATAAAAAATCGTAGGCTGTTAGTTTCAAATCCCTGCATGTAGGTATATTATTAGTTTCAGTAACCTGGTCTTGTATGAGAAAATCTACTATTGTGAATGCTACAATTACCAATTTTTCTTTTACCAATAAATATAGCCTTCATTACTACTTGATTTTTTAATAAAAAGTATATTTTATAATGCATCTTTGTAACTCTGGTAAATGCATGTTTTCAATGCAGAATTTTCTAGGATAGAAACTGATATTTAATATATACAGAGGTTTTAAACCTATCCAAAATTACATGTTTAACGTTATTTTTCACTAATTACAATTATTAAAATACTTTGAAAAATGGAGGAAAACTCCAGTCTGTTGAAGACAATATATCTAAATCTTTAATTCATATTTACAGACTTTTTTTTTTATTCAAGGAGGGAGTGTCAGAAGAATAAAAAATAAATAAATAAATAACAACCTCTGCAGGACCCACCTAATCCAAATATCTTAGGTGAGCGCAGATGCAGGCTTTAAAGAAATTGAGATTAAATTCAGCAGGAAACACAGAAGATGGAAGAGAGTTCCACAACACAGATGTGGCAGGGAAGGAGGAAGCCCCACAGTGGACAAGCCTGGAGTCACTTATGTCCACTCAAAATTGATGCGCAGACAATGCTCCCCTTGTGCTACGAGGACGTTGTAAAGGTGGAGGTAGTTGGGTGGATAGTTCCCTTGAGCATTTGCGGCTGTTGTACCTATAGAAAAGAGACAACTCCCCAATGTTGCATTGCAAAGATAGTCAAGTGAGTTAGAAAGAGCGGAACAGTTTATAAGTCTTCTAGCTTTTGACTCAACCTTATCCAAAAGATGGTTGACAATGCAATGTCTGCAAAGATGCAGACAATGCACCCCTTGTGCTATGAGGACGATGTAAAGGTGGAGGTTGTTGGGTGGATAGTTCCCTTGAGCATTTGCCACTGTTGTATCTATAGAAAAGAGACAAGGCCCCAATGTTGCATTGCAAAGATAGTCAAGTGAATTAGAAAGAGTGGAACAGTTTATAAGTCTTCTAGCCTTTGACTCAACCTTATCCAAAAGATGGGTGAAACCTGAGCCACACCAGATATGGGAGCAGTACTCCATACAAGGGCAGATAAGACTCTTGTATAATTGGAGTAACTGTGCGAAAGATAAAAATTCTCGCAGTCTAACCAGAATCCCCAGTTTCCTTGAAGCTTTGAAGCTGCCCTGGCAACCATTGTGATATGAGGTTTTCAAGAATTTTTTTTATTAGGCCAAGGATGTTTATATTGTCAACAGGAGAGATGGGGGAACCTTAAAAAAAAAAAGAAAATTAAAAGGTGTCTTTGAGAGGGACATTTCTAGAAGTTGAGGTTTTAAGAGTTGAATTTCACAAGGTTGAGATAACCCCACTGGGAAATTCTATCTAGATTTGCAAGAATGGAATTGGAAAGACGAAGATGAGAGGCAACTCTAGAAGCAAAGGAAGGAGCAGATTTGAATTGAGTAGAAGAATGGAGGGTTGTCATCAGCATATGAATGGATAGGGTTAGATGAACAGCAGAGATGCTTATTAATAAAAAGTTAAGAATAGAGTAGGAGATAAGACAGAACCTTGAGGAACACTACTATTGACAGGAAAGGGAGAAGTCACTCCATCAACCACAGCCTGAATGAAACGATTGAAAAGAAAGTTAGACATAAGTAAGCAAAGAGGAGGAGGAAACCGAAAGGAGAGGAGCTTGGATAGCAGTGATGCATGCCATACCAGGTCAAATGCCTTAGATATGTCAAACGCCACCACACGTCTCCCCATGGTCCCTAAGGGCAGAAGACCATAAATCTGTGAGATGGGAAAGTATATCACCAGTAGACCTCGAATGTCAAAAGCCATACTGGTGATCGGAAAGAAGGGAATGAGATTCCAGATGATCCAAGAAGTGAGATTGAAGAAGGGTTTTAAAGATCTTAGACAGAATACAAGTGAGAGCTATAGGGCGATAATTGGAAGGATCAGAGTGTCTATCCTTCAGAATAGGCTGGACCAATGCGTGCTTCGAACACAGAGAAAGTATTAGTATTGAGGCATAGAGAGTAGAGTTGAATGAGGGGTGGAGCCAACTCAGAAGCACACTCCCTTAAAACTCAGGAAAGGAATACCATCTGTGCTGCTTGCTTTCCTTAGATTTCAGAAGCCCATGCACCTGATCAAATGTAATCACAGGTAAATGAATGGGACCTCTGAGAGAAGAAGAAGTAGGAAGGGGGATTGCTGGAGTTGTCCAGGGTTGAATTGGAGTAGAATAGGAGGCTGAAGAGATTTGGCTTTTCAGTTGGTGTGTTAGCTACAGAAACATCAGAGCAAATAAGAGGAGGAAAGGAGGATTTGCAGAAGTTTTTAGTTTTTTCACAAGAGGACAAAGATTTATTGGTAGGAGAGTTTATAAACTCAGCAACCTTCATTTTGTGAAAGTCTGCTTTGCTCATCGAAGAATATCCCTGCAACGATTCCGAGCAGAATGAAAATTAGCATGAGTGATAGGAGGAGGAGGAGAGTTTTTCCACTCTCGATATGTGATGTCTCTAGCCTGAATGGCAAGAGAGCAGGCGCGATCGAACCATTGATTTATAGAAAAATATTAAAAAAATAATTTAAAAACAATAACTAAAAAATTATTGTAAGTGATTTCTTAATTGAAATATCAGTATTGAGAGATCAGAAATCTTAAAAGCCTTATATATATATATATATATATATATATATATATATATATATATATATATATATATATATATATATATATATATATATATTTTAGGTTAAGAAAATTAAATTTAATTATAAGGAAGGAGTAGAATAGTCAACATTCACTTAAATTAATGATTATGCATTTTACAGAAGAAAATAAAATTAAGAAATTTACAGATTTTGTATAAAAGTTTGAAAAAACTAAAAAAAAATTTGATTTTTTTTTTCTGATTTATAATTGTTATTCAACAGGTTTACTTAGGTAAGACCCTAAATTAAAGTTTGAAAAAATGTAAGATATAAAATTATCAATATAACCTGTATAAACATAGTTATTTTATTGCTGTGTATCATATTTGTATCATTTAGCTACATTATTTCAAAATTATTTTGTTTATAGTATGTCACTATTTTTAAAAGATCAGCTTCAATAGTATGGGAGTACTTTACAATGTTTCAGGATAGACTTGAAATAGCTAAATGTAAAATCTACAGCAAGGAAATTAGAAGAGGATCTCCAGATGCCCCAAGTAAAAATTGTTAAAAAGCTGATTGTTAGAGGGCAGAGGATCCACGATTTGGATTCAATTATTTAACTCTAGTATATCCTTGATTAAGGATAAAATCTATTATCTCAAGAAACACAAACCGGTGTCTTACTATTACAATGAGTTGAAGGGCATTAGCTCATTTAATTATCATAACTATATAATATATATATTATTATAAATATATATATAATATTATATATATATATATATATATATATATATATATATATATATATATATATATATATATATATATATATATATATATATATATTTTATATGAAATTTTTTTATTTATTTTTTTAGGAAAAGACCAAATTATATTCGCTACTGAAGAGGATCACAAAATTCCATCAAAAGTACCTTTTCCAGATGAGGATGAGGATGATAAGCCAGGTTTGTTAATATATATATATATATATATATATATATATATATATATATATATATATATATATATATATATATATATATATATATATATATATATATATATATATATATATATATATATATATATATATATATATATATATATATATATATATATATATATATATATATATATATATATATATATATATATATATATATATATATATATATATATATGAGGAAGTAACTTTGGTATAGGTATTAGTAGCTTGGTATATAATTGCTAACTTTTCTTTTATTCTGATTATAGTTCAGTTCTTTTAGAATTTTAGCTTTTCTTTTATTGTTTTACTTTTATGAAAGCTGAAAGAGATTTTGGATTTATATTATGTTAATTATATTGTTAATTAGATCATTCTATAAAATTTAGCAATTTTTATTGTGATTGTGGGTTGTAAGTAGGGATGGAGCTATACCAAATATTATATTAAAGTTTAATTAAGCACAACATCCTTAAAAAAGTAATGAAATAATGGATAATAATTGGATAAACACCTATTTGTAATATATTGATACATCTGTGTTGTACTAAAAATTAAAAATGGCTCCTATACCCACAAATAATAATAATAATAATAATAATATAACTGTGTATCTATCAAACGATGCAGTGACATTTAGGTTTTCATAAAGCAGGATTCAAAGTCAAAATAAAACATGAGGCTTCCAATTCCCATCTGGAGCAGCTTCTATAAAATGATCAGTAAATATATTGGAGAATAGATGATAAAATTATAAAATTGAGCAAATTTGAAAGCTTTGTACCACACATACTATGGAAAGCCTTTAATATGTCCAGTGCCTCATTAAAAATTGAAGACAGACTCTAAATTGCACAGGACAAATAGTTGGGAAGAAAGGGAAAGATCCCCAGTTAAGCATCCATTACTGAAGAATTACTACTGATCTGATTTAAGGTGAATGTTCTATAGACATTTCTAGATCTTCCTGTAAAGGATAGATTTGAAAAACTTGGAAACGACAAAGGTTAAGCAGTAGGGGTTATTGGGTTGAGCGGGAAGGAGTCAGATTGATGATTGAGATTTTTACACAGGATTTTGTATGATCCTGAGTATGAAATATAAGGAGAATGAGTTTCTTTAGTTTGGAGATGAAAATAATTCTAGAAGGGACCATCATCTGTTACAAAAAGCCAAAACCTTCCTCATTTTTGAAGGCATGGCTATTCCTGTGAAAGATATTAAGAGAGAAGAAAATATAGGGAAACGATCGTTGGAAGAACCTGGAGGAGGAAGGAGTTTAATATAAGTCATTTCATCTGTAAGTAAGTTGTACTGTTAGAGAATTACACATTCTGCTTAAGGCTATTTTAGATAGGGATGTGGAAGAGATGTTTATCAGCTAGATTATGAAAACAAAGAAAGTCATTGGTGATGGTGAACACTAAAATCACCAAGAATGACGATTTCAGAAAAAGCAGAATATCAAAACGTGTTATGTATTGGAGTTTATAGAATTAAAGAATTTAGGTTAGTCAGTAGAGTTAGGAGACATACAGAACAAATGAATTTAGTTATAGATTTTCAAGATAACTGAAGAAAGAGATAGAATGTTGGAAAGACTCTTAACACAATAACAGGAAACGCTTTATTTACATAATTACAATATCTTCTTTTCGCTGAATATTGAGCAGATAGGAAAGAAGGTACAATGTAAGTTTTGCTGTGTGAATGCTCAAACATTTGATTTCATTTAAAGAAAGGAATCTTCAAATTATGAAAAGTGATGCTCAGTAAAATGGAGACTAGATTACAGAATGTAAAAATGTCACAGAAATTAATGAAAATAGACCGACCAATCAGCAAAACAATTTTGCAATTCTGTGGTTTCACTAACACCATGACTGGAAGTCATCAGTCCACAAATGACGATTTTGGGAAAGGAAATGGATTAAAAACTGTCTTTGGAAAGCAATATCCATTGTTAATCTCAGGCAATACTGTTTTAATTCATTTTAGTTGATAAAAAAGTAGTGTTGGTATGTACTAGGTGTAGTGTGTGGTATATTTGAATTAAAGGAGACAATGCCTACCAAACATCTTGAACCATTTCAGGTTTAAGGTCGAAAGTACTCTGGTAATATATATATATATATATATATATATATATATATATATATATATATATATATATATATATATATATATATATATATATATATATATATATATATATATATATATATATGATGGGATGATTATTATGTCAGTCATATTTTTCTCAATCATTGTCAATTTTATGCTGATTATTTTGCCAATTATGGCTTAGAAATATTTCTGTGCTCCACCTTCTACTGAGAGTGAAAGGCTGTTTAACAGTGGGGGTGAAATAATACTCTTCAAGAAGTAACTGAATCAACTCAGAAATTGGAGAAAAGTTTGTTTCTGCTACACAATTTAAGAGATCTAATTTAAAGTACTATTGAACTTTGCATTTCTGTCAATGTTCTCACATATTAAAATTTTTAAAATCGATGTTCTGAAGATACTACAGGTGTTCCACTCGCTCTCGGCCCCAGATATTCGCTTATAGATATCAAATTACTGGGCGTAAGTTAATAAAATTTGTATATGAACATCTTTAATGAGTTATTGTAAATCATTTGGATGATGAGGAATTCTTTGCTGGCTATTTTAAGCAGGATGGCTTCACTTGCCAGACGTCCACCTGCAGGATGTACAAAATAGAGTCCTTTGAAAATAGGGTCATTTCCAATGAAATTTGTCTAAAAAGGTCTCATGACCTTACCCAGCCGGATTTCTTGTTGAAAGGGAAGGTATGTGGCAACTGAGCACTTACTCTCAAGAGTAAGTGGTCAGTGATACCTATCACTTTAACAATTGTGATGTCAGCATAATCCTCACACACCAATGCTTGTTCGTGACAAATTTTAACTTATGACCACTATTTTAAAATGTATTGGCGTATATCTTGGGCCTAGAGTGAGTGGGATACCCTGCATTGTACTATATAATAAAATAACATGTATTTACACATTTGAATAAAGAAAATATAATTTAAATCTTCCTTATTATAAATTTGTTAGATTCATTAAAAAATTGAAATATTAAAATATACTTATTTCAATTTCATCATTATCGTAAAAAAAATGTTAATCGTCCATATTATATATATATATATATATATATTATATATATATATATATATATATATATATATATATATATATATATATATATATATATATATATATATATATATATATATATATATATATATATATATATATATATATATACAATGATAAAACTTATTTCTACAAAATTTTGAAAGTCTTTTAAGGATACCTTTGAAAGACTGATATTTCAACAGTTTATGCTTATTTTTTAATTTAATAGTTTGGATTCCAAATCCTAGAGCAATTTAGTTTAATTTGACAATAAAATTATTAGAAAGAAAAACTATATTAAGATTATTTTTTGATGGTTAGTCAAGAGTCATATTTTTGGTACTCTAACTTCCTTCTAAAAGTTCTGATTCCTCCTGGCTCTGAAAGCCTGTTGTAAACTAAACATTGCAAAAGTAATAAAATTTCATGCTATGAAAGATAACAGTTTTTGCTTCCTAAATTTTTTAGAAGAGTTTGTGATTGCTTTAAAGACATTCTATATAAAAATCCTTTATATTTAACAAAATTTTGTGTAAACGGGTAACGAATTAATTACCTATACATAGGGTTTTGGTATCTGTATCAATATCGAACGTTTTAATACCAATCCTGTTACTAACAGGATTTGTTCGATACCGGTACTTGACTCTTTCCCAAGTATTTAAGATTCTATGTAATTCTCAGTCAGGAAAAACAAGTAATTTCTCCTGTCAAAGTACTGGGTTAGTCTCTATAGGCTCATAAGGCTTGCAACTCTCTCTTATGTTCCTTATGTAAATAAATTGTTGTGCATCAATATTGTAAATATACAAAGGAAGTTGGTAAACTCATTTAATCCCTTCACAATGGGTATTTTTAGGCATAAATTTTTTAACTTCATAGTACTAATGATTTCGAGTTGTATAGTATTTTTATGTAGCGCTTATAGAATTATTTTCTATTCATAAACTCGACTCATATTTGTTTATGAATATTTTATCAATAAAGTTTTGGATATAATCATGATTACAGAATTATGTAGCTATATATCTTATTTTCGTTGTATTTATTTCAGTTGGACTAGTATTACCGGATGGTAAAATCAACTGGGAATGCCCTTGTTTAGGGGGCATGGCAACTGGTCCCTGTGGGGTTGAATTTCGAGAAGCATTCTCTTGCTTCCACTATTCAAAGGCAGATCCAAAAGGGAGCGACTGTTTAGAACCTTTCAAAACGAATGGCCGAATGTATGTCTCACTATCCTGGAGTTTATGGTAACCGTGAAGAAGTTGCTGAAGATGATGACAGTGAAGGTTTTATGTCAGCAAAAAGTTCTTCTTTAGAAACTAGAAATGGTAATGCGAGTGATCACACAGATAATAATGGTAGTGGGAGTGAACACACAGATAACAGTAATACATCATCATTAATTAGCAGCAACAGTAGCAGTAGTAGTAATCCTAGTAATACCAGTAAAGGGTCATTATAGTAATATTATTCTTAGGCATTATATCAATATTGATATATTGTAATTTTTTTTTATTGTATATGTACTTCAGCTATGATGCAAAGCACTGTTTTAATGTTCCCAATCTTTATTTATTAATTCCCCTAATAAGAATTACAAGAATTGAGAGTTAAAAGAATTGTTTTTATAAATTTTTTTTTGGAAACTATATGAAAGTGGAGAAAACATTATTTACTGCTGTGATATTCCAGTCAATATGATTGTAAGAATTTTAGGGGAATGTTTTTAAAACAAATATTAATGACCAAAATGTTTTTTTGTAACTATTTCATAAAAAGTTAATGTAAATAAATATTTGTTATGTATGTTTAATTTTTCTTTGAAAACACTTATATACATACCAAACATTTTGCTTATCTAATGTGGCGATATAAACTTGAATAGCTGTTGAATTAGCAGATTAGTGATTTAAAGTGTGGCAGCTAATTCTTCAGTAGTACTTGATTTTGCACAAATGTTATGATATTGAAGATAACTTTTTATCCTAGACATTCTCGGTGAGTTTTGTTGTGAAACTTTGTATCAGATCTGTGATGAGGGAAAGATTTGAGCATTTTAACCCTCAGGGCTGTAAGAGTTTATAATTTGATTGCGATTTCGGTTCCAACTATTGAAAAATAATGCTTCTGACTGATTCCAGCTGTTTTTGTGCATAAGACTTAAACCATTTTCTAGTTATGGTTCAGAAGTCTTTCCAATGCTACTCCCACATCAGATTTTCACAGCCCTGGTTTAACCCCCAAATTTAAATGCAAATTATAATGTTAATATATACATTTATCAAGGACTGAATTGTCTTCCCCATACATAAACCTAAAAAATAATTTTGTGCATAAGGTTTGTATTATTCACAAGGTTTCGATTGTTTACTATTAGAGAAACTTCTATTAAGATAATGGTAACATAGGTTGTGCATGAATGAAAAAAATAAGTGAAAAAAAAAATATTTTAATATCAAACTTAAAAAGCCAACTGGGAATTGGAAAAAATACCACATATATAATTAAAAGGCCCTATGTTATATACATTATTCAAACGTTAATACAAAGAATAAAATAAATTGACATTTTATAATTTTTAATAGCTAAAATTTTTAAAGTTTCTCTAACATTTCTGGTACTGCTTTAAATAAATCTGCAACAAGCCCATAATCAGCAACCTGAAAAAAAAAATTATATATATATATATATATATATATATATATATATATATATATATATATATATATATATATATATATATATATATATATATATATATATATATATATATATATATATATATATATATATACAGTATAATACTCTAGCCTATTTAGCCATGAAAGCAAATTTAGGTAACCTTTATTCAGACTCTTAAGTACTTTAGAGTCACGATAAGACTAGCAATCCAGTGGTAGTAAATAGCCTAGAAAATTCTAATCTTCAAGCAATATCAAAGGTCATAATGTAATGACTGATGAAAAAGAACTTTGGGGAATTTCAAGATGACTCATACAGGTTGATCTAAGTTTCAGAGCTACTAAGTCACACTGGCCAAATTTTTTTTTTTTTTAAATTTTGGCTAAATATGTTACAAAACTTAAAGAAGTGTCTATCCAAATTAATTTGATGGCTGCTATCAATGTATTCCAACATAAACATACTCTTAAGACACTGTTTTCCAATATTAAAAGAGCTTCTGCAAAACTACAAAATTGTACAAATTAGAGGTTTAAATTAGAGGTTTAAATTCTGCCCCAAATCCCCCTCTTTCTCAGATTTTAAATTTCACTGTCTCTACAATGAGAATAATTCTTGTGCCTATTACACCTCTACTTTCAGATTTGCAAATGACACCCTATTGCTGTTCTGCTATGCTTGTTGACCATTTAAATTTACTGTAACTTCTGTCCTTGAATATCTTTAATTCCTCTACGAGCTGTTCTATTGTATACATATAAATACTACTGTGAAGTCGTCAACTTTACTGAAGAAACGAATACATCCCTGTTCAAAGCCGACTTTTTGATCTCACCTTCAGCTCTTTGGAGGATCGTTTATCGAATTTACATACACACTTCCCTTTTATTCGTCGACACTCACGGTTGAGTCAGTGGCAATTTGTTCTTGGCGATTTTCAGAATCAAGATCCTAAGACATAGGATGAAACTATTTTCTCCGGCCGCAAAACTGCATTTCTTGGTACTGCAAAAACGATGAACTAGAAATCTTCAGTCCTCTGGCTTCTACCATTAAAAAACCTCTCATCCGACGCCACACAAGACAGTAATTCTTAAACTTTTGTTGGGTTCCACCTCATGTTGATATCCCAGAAAACGTCCAATGTGACAGCAGCTTACGAACGCCCTCAACAGGGTTTTTGCACTGGAAGGAGGAGGGCACGGGATTCTAATTTACGAGAGGTTATACCCTTCTTAAGGGCTTTACGAATTTTTTGTCAGTTCCATAAGGAAGTGACCATACACCTACGAATTCGACATACAAATTTAAATGACTATCCTCTCCAGTTTATCAGCTCTGAAGCTCCTACGTTCCTCCCTTTCCTTTGATTTATTACTGGTAGGGTATAGTGTCATGAAGACTTCCAAGACAAAGACTATTTTGATCCCAAAGAAGACTGTCTTACATCTTTTTGGAATCCAGATTTTTTTTCCCCCTTAAACGATGTCTATTATTATTATTATTATTATTAATTCACATAACTTACTTGGAAAATTGGTGCCTCAGGATCTTTATTGATGGCAACAATTGTTTTGCTGTCCTTCATGCCCGCCAAATGTTGAATGGCACCACTAATGCCTACTGCAATATACAATTCTGGTGCAACAATTTTACCCGTTTGGCCCACCTGTGTTAACATTATTAAAAAATTAATAGTTATAAACTCATAGTACAGTATTAAAATTCCACTAAAATAATAATAAAATAAAGCATCTATATTTTCCATTAACCTTAGGGTAAAGAGCATAGTATAAAAAATTACAAAGTCATTCGTTAAAAATAATAATAATAATGATAATAATATCAAAATTCATTCCAATGAGCCCCAATTTCTTAATACATAATAGATTCATTACACCTGATACAGCACCTGTATTCCACACATATATCACGTGTTTTGTTCAACAAAGTAAATTATCAAAGAAAAGAAAAAAAGCTAAGGTTACTAAGATGTAAAATCTTTTATTTTTATTATTAATATCTAATACTTTTGTCGCATTTGATACTACGTTATTTTGTTTAAGGCAAAAATAGCAAATAAAAGAAATATGATAAAAGTCACTAAGAACGTAAATCTATAGAGAATTAGTCCAGACTAAACCACAAAGTATTAAATTATATTAAATTAATAATTCAATTAGTCAAAACTTCCTAAATTGGTTTAAAGAACACAACAGATACCATGACAAGACATAGTGCCCGTGGAAAAGCTCTAAAATAATAATAATCAAATAATTATATTGTAGACCTTCATATTGCCCCCTATACCAAGACCAAAAATATGCTTTTTTTTAAAGGAATTTTCAGGACATAAAATAGTACAATAGTGAAACATTACCTGTAAATCATTCGGTACAAATCCTGCGTCAACGGCTGCACGGGACGCCCCTACAGCAGCATTAAGTTTGTCAGCCAATTTATATAACATGTCAAAGTTGGCACCAGACTTCATTCCTCTTCCTCCGCTAATCACAGTCTAGATTAATAATAATAATAATAATTATTTTAGAAGTTCTTCAGCTTTATTTTAATATGAGTTGAAATTTCACTTCCAATTTTCCAAAATATTTTTTTGTTCTTCTAATTGCTGCCATGACTCGAAGAATCCAAGCTCTGATGATGTTAAAAGTTGGCGGACGAAAACGGTCAGCAATTACAAGAACAAAAAAAATATTTTGGAAAATTGGAAGGGAAATTTCAACTAATAATAATAAAAATAATAATAAACTCGATTCCATCTTAGAATTCATCTTTCAGAACTTTTTGAAATTCCTAGTTTTAGTTGTACCATTCAGGGATGTGGACATAATAATAATAATAATAATAATAATAATAATAATAATAATAATAATAATAAAAAATTGCGATGGTAAGTGAATTTAAAGGAGTCCTAAACTAACGGTCCCTCAGCCCTAATATCTTCACAATAATAATAATAATAATAATAATAATAAACTTTACCTTTGCAGCCGTAAGTTCAGGTCTATCTGATTTTGACAGTTCTTGTTTGATAAATGATGAAATGTCTTTTGGGGTATCGGCAGGAGGTTCAATGGGCTCGCTAGAGACACTTCCTCCTTCAAGAGGATCTGCTTCGAAGTTGGTTCCTCGAACTGTTATAACCTTAAATAGGCATTTAAAAACTTTCGTTAATTAGTAATTTAAACTGTTAAGCGTACACATGTTATGTTCATGTCACAATCAAAGAACTGGAGCACAAAATGGCTCATGCTACTCTCCCAACTTAAAAACATTTCAAACTAATTCCTCTGTACCTCTGTTTATGAATAAGATTATTGCTTCAACTAAAAAAAAGAAAAAGAAATATCCCAAAAACTTCATACTAACTTTGACTGCGTCATTGCTTTTCAATGTTAAAAGTGCATTCCCAGCGTAAATAGTTCTCACAAAGGTGTCTGGCGACTTAATTTCGATGATATCACCTATAGGAGCAACATCTAATTTTGCTGCAACTTGAGGCAATAACGACTTTCCGAAGGCCGAGGCGCCGGCAACAATATGACTAAAATTAAATTGATTTTGTGAGGCGAGAATTAACGGAGTGAACCTCTCAGGGAGCCTCCCCTTAAATAGTTCTGACTCTGCTACTAAAATCTTGGCAACTCCTGAAGCTTTTGATAATTCAGAAACAACCTGAAAAGGAAATATTTATATATAATATTTCAAAATAAATCTAACGAAAGGAAAAATAAAGAATCCATCGATGCACTATATATATTTTAAAAATTCATATATTCAGCCCCATTCAGAAGCCTTTGACTCTAACATTCCTGTGATAGAAGACTAAAATCAAAGTTACAAAATAGATAAAAATTATTTTGTCATTTCACAGGAAACCAATGTAATGTCTTAAAAAGTTCAAATAATTTTTTGCATAATCTTATATTTAAGGTTTTTATATAATTTAAGGTTCAGAAATAATTCTGCATTTACCATTACTAATTCTCAAATTATTTTATCAAAATATTAAATATTTAGTCTCTAAATATGTAATGGTTGTCTAACCTAAAACTTTGTATATATTTAATATATAAATGTAAAAATGTATAAAAAGAATTACTTTTTAAGGCTTTTTAATCATTAATCAATAAAAAAAAATGGATTATACTTTTATCTATTTCATTTTAAAAAATGCTTATAAATCATATCAAAAACAATACACATGAAAGGTCCATTGCACTATTTGCACATTAATTGAGATCATATTTTTGCCAAATGTTTTTGAAAGGAAGTAAAACTTGGCTGGTACCTTTTGGATGGATTCTTGATGTTTCCTCTATCCGAAGAATTGTCTAATAATTCACACCCATTACAAAACAAGTCAGACAACTTAAAATTCTATGTTTTTTTATTAAAACCTATAGAAAACATTTAATGTATATAATCTAAGATATTAACATTTTAATTATTTCCACATAATTCTTCTCTCACACTTCAAAATACGAATTTAAAAAAAAAATGTGGGGAGGCATCTATGGAACTTATAAAGATTTCAAAGTTTTTGGATAAATTTTTTAAAACTATTAAGGTCTTATTAAATTAAAGCTAATACAGCTCATATGGTTTGAAAACCATTCACCACTATAATGACAGGTAAAGGATACATGAGAGTAACTAATTTTAATTTTCATCTGTATTTTGGTTAACTAGAAAATTATGAATTTCTTCCATTCTCTATGAGCAATATTTACGAGAGAAACATATGATAGAAACATATGAAACTGGATTTCAACAAGTTTCTCATAACTTTTTTTTATAGAAAATGTTGCTTGTAAAGCGGTAACTTATTACCACTAAAATCTCCATGAGGGAGTTAGATGTTTTAGGAAGGGTTTGAGTTATACTGATACCTATGACATTATCACATTCTATGAACTGATTAAAAGGTTATTATCCAAACATTGGTCATATCAGACTCTTGTAAGTGATTTGTCAGCATAGAAGAAAAGTGGCAATAACAATTCATTTATAAATATTTTTACTACATTTTTATGTATTTCTCTTAAGTATAACTTAAAATTAAATATAAATATTGGTATGTATTTATTATGCTAGCAGATAAAGTGATTTTCATGCCAGTATAAATATTTTTGTAAGTAATAATCATGAGAAAAAAAAAAAAAGTTTGCTAGTTAATGTTTCCTATACCATGTAATTTTAATGTAAATATAAAATACATAGTTTACATTTTAATTTAAAATTTAAAAAAAAAAAAAAATGTGAAAGTTAATTTTACAATAAAGAAGATTCTAAACAAGAAGAAGAACTATACTCACATTGCCACATTGTTCCCCTGCAACTAGACAAGTGACATCTCCACCCAGTTTCTTGGCTGCTGATATTGCATTACGAGTTATAGGACTTAAGGCATTATTTTCATGTTCAGCAATTACCAATGTTGATTGAAAACAACGACCAGTTACCTAAATAGAAGTGATAATAATAATAATGATTAAGAATTTTAAACTCTGACTGTCATTTACCTTTTATACCTTTTGAATTTACATTTTTTATACTAAAAATTGTTGCATTTATTTATTTTTTTTAAATAAAAGTAAAAATATTTAGTTTAAATATCAAAGAGAAATTCTCCCACTTATTTAATTAATATTAATCACATAAATTAATAAATTAGTTTATTACATTATTTTTTAACTCTATCATAACCTTCTAGCAATATTGTATTGAAAATTGAATTAATATTTTATATTATAATATTATATATATATATATATATATATATATATATATATATATATATATATATATATATATACAGTGGAACTCCATTATATCGTCCCTCCAGTATTCGTCTTTTCCGATATTCGCCCTGTAATTTTTTTTCCGATATTCGTCGAAAAATCAATATTCGTCCTACCTACGAAAGCCTATAACCTTAAAAATAAAAACTCTTAATAACAATCATTGTTTTTCTCATCCAAAAGGTAAATTTCTTTTTAAAATTTTATGTGTTTAGCGTTTATGTAGGCCTACACAGTGCGTATTATATTATTTATGGCAGTACGCTGTTTAATATGTACTGTAGTTAAATTGTACAGTGTTTGAAATGATTTCGGAGATCGATTCTAAATTGAAATTTTTTTTTTTTGTTAAAGAATAGATAGGCAAAATTCGAGGCTGGGAACGAATTAATCCATTTTTAGTTAATTCCTATGGGAAAAATTTTATTCGATATTCGTCTTTTTCGATATTCGTCATCCCCTCAGGAACGGATTAATGACGAATAATGGAGTTCCACTGTGTATATATATATATATATATATATATATATATATATATATATATATATATATATATATATATATATATATATATATATATCCCTTTTTTCTTGCCTTCCTAAACTGCTATAAAATTTTTGAGAGTGGAACCCTGGCAACTATAAGATTTGTCTTAGGTAATCTACTATATATATCACCAACACTACAATCTTTACCAAAACCCAATCCTTAAATAAAGTTTTTACGTCATGCAACACATTCAACGTATGTTGCACCTAATGTGGAAAATTGCCTATATAGGCCTTTGTTTTAAATCCAAATGGTTTTATTTATTCATGTTTTATTTAGTGACTTCATATATCAGGTAAGTGCTCAGAAATTCCTTATAATTCTCTCAGTTGTATATTATGGTTGAAGCACAAAAGAATTCTCAAAATTTTTTTTTCAGCCTTTACCTTCTCTTCATTGTTCATTTGTTATCATGATAAATTATACCTCATTCCTAAACATTCTTTTGGTTTTCAATTTTGGTCTATTGTCATCTTAAATTCGCCGCACTTTTTACTTTTCTTTCCCCTGTCATCATTTTAAATTTTGAGGACCTTTTTGACAATATATCAACTCCATATTATATATTTTTTATACCATTTTAATTCATTTTGGATTATCATCATTAACTTCTTTTAAATTCAACTATATGCATCGCTATCCTATTAAATTTTTAAAGTTTCTGCTGCCTTTCTAGAGGAAAAATTTTAAAAGGTGGATATTTAATTATATTTTTGTATAATTAAATATTATCTACCTTTTAAAATTTTTCCTCCGTTACTTCCCATATTAATACTTTCCAAAATAAGGATAATTTTTCTTAGGAATTGAAAATATGCTTCTATATTTAAAACCCATAAACAGTAATATTGATATATTTGCATTATCCTTATTTCTATATACAAATTCTTCTTCCTCCTTTTTGATAAAATGTAATCTACTTACTCTCTTATCCGTCTGTAGCAGGATACATTTAACTCTTCTAATCATTTGTAGAAAAAGTTCTGTTCATATATCTTTTATAATTCTTATTAGGATTCCTACTCGTTACTTTTAAATTCATTATACTTCTAAAGGGTGGGAATAATTTTTTTTTGAGTAATCCTTTCACTTTATTTCTTTTCTTTTGCCTTCAAAATCATTATAAAATATAATAATTTTTGGGAATGAAACCATACAAAATATAAGATTCCTCCTATGTGATCTATTTTATTGTCATTACTAAAGTTAGTCTTTGCAAAAATGTGATTCATATTTTCCTGTATAAAACATTTATACTAAATGTCACACATTTAAATTTTAACTGCCTAGAAATGCATTTTAAATACAGATGGATTATATAGTTATTCATATATCTTAAATAACTACTGACATTATTTATCAGTTATATATATATATATATATATATATATATATATATATATATATATATATATATATATATATATATATATATATATATATATAATATATATATATAATATATAGAGAGAGAGAATTTTATTAATATTGATGTCTTATATTGTGTTACATATCTATTAAATTATCATAGGTAGGTATATATGTATATAATAAAATTACTTCAATATAGGTTTGCTATTCATGGCAATTGTAGAACACTATATCCCCATAGATAAGGGGTGGGGGTGGAGAATACACAATTTGGTTTATCTTGAATTAGTGAATATGGTTGCAGCTTTGTAATAATTATTTACGTATAGTCCATTCATTTTATAAACTCAAACTATATGTTTGAAGTACTAAAGGTGGGGGAAAACTTCGATAGGATTAAGAGGCTTTGTACCATCTAATATCTGGATAAGTAACGAAAATGTTGGCCATCAGTGCTATTTTTTTATGGCTTACCTGAGATAGCTTTGACAAATTCCTGGACAAATTTAACATTTTTTTTATATTACTCTAGGAACGTAAAAAAGTAACTGAAATAAAAGAGTTGAATAAACTGAAAATTTGATTAAAAAGTATAAAACCAATCCACCTAAATCTAAAACAAAACAAAAAAACTGATAAGATTAAAATAAGTAAAAATAAATAAGGTCTCGGTAATACCGGCCGTCCGCTTCTCGATAAGGTTCATCCACGATATACTATGGTTCATAAGTTCATCTGCGAATGGTTCATACCATAGCATTACCGTGTTCATATTTTATAGTATTTTTCTTATTTCGCTTTTCAGTAGGATTGACATAATAAATCAAATTATATAAGAATTCTAGCTTTAGATATTTACTGTAAAAGGCGGGTGCGTTATATAATATTTATTAGTTTTAAAATTTCAATAGAAATGTTTTATTTTTTTTTTTTTTTAATTATTTTCATTTATTCATTTTTTTATTTAATTTTTGCAAGTTATACGAGTAGGACCGTGACGCAACCGTTGTGATGTGAGGTTTGGCTTGAAAAATCTTCAATATATTTACAATATCTTTAATGTGCAAAGCATACGAAACATAAAAGTATAAAAGTATGGTCATTAAAAGCAAAGAACAGACTTCGAGGTTTACCCCTCTATCCTTATTTCATACTGCAGTGTACAAACGTGGATGGAACCTCAAATCCGTTTGTTACCAGTCCGTACCCTAAAAATTGCTATTTTTTTTTAGGGGGGGGGGATTTTTTTGCAATTAATTATACAGTTAGTTTTTGGCAAGGAATATTATCACACCAATTTCAATATCCGTACATCATTATAACAGCCAAAATTTACAACAGTAACCATATTTCAACAGACAAATTATATTCTTTATTTGCTTCGAATACGTACAGAAAGTTTGTCCATGTATCGTGGTTCGTCGATATGAATTCAAAACCACACTTCATCGGTGACCAAAATATTTTGGTCAGTTGTTGCAAACAAAGTTTGCTTATGAATTATAGTGAGAGCGGAACAGTTCATAAGTCTTTTAGCCTTTGACTCAATCCTATCCAAAAGACGAGTAAAACCTGAGCCACCCCAAATATGAGAGCAGTACTCCATACAAGGGCGGATGAAGCCCTTGTATAATTGGAGTAACTGCGAAAAAGGAAAAAAATTCTCGCAGTCTAAACACAACTCCCAGCTTCTTTGAGGCCAACCTAGCAACCACTGTAATGTGAGGTTTCCAGGACATTTTTTTGTTTATGTAAAGGCCAAGGATATTTATATTGTCAACAGGAGAGACGGGAGAACCATCGAAAGAAATAGAAAAGATAGGAGGTGTCTTTGAGAGGGAGATTTCTATAATGTTCTAATGCATTGTCATTGTTAGACAAGGAAGGAGTGAGATGGGGCAATATAGTAGTATATTTACGTTTGTTTTAAAACGTAATTTCTTTATTCAGCTAGAAGTCATATTAAGAGTATTTATTTTTCATAGCTGGCAGTGAAAAATAAATACTCTTAATATGACTTCTAGCTAAAAGAAATTACGTTTTAAAACAAATAGTAAGGTCTTTAATATATGGATGAGAGAAATAGATTGGTACAATATAGGCTACAATATAAGAGT